>JAGSMP010000904.1:0-157269 GCA_029286625.1 Parnassius orleans | reverse complement strand
GTATATAATATCCACGAATCACTCCGCACATCGAATTCCGTCATTTTTCCGATAGACATATTTTTTTTGTACGCGTAATTAAACCTCGTCGGCACTGTAATGTTCGGGAATGAATAAGATAGAATGTAACGTCCGATTACACCTCGTTTATTTCGAAACTGTTCTAGGCCCGTCTCTCGCCGTGTTACATACAATTATGTATCTACCCACATACCTACATATTTATTATACACTACACAACGCATAACGATCAAGGAAATATGTATTACTCTATAAGAGTATATTAATTATTGATAAGCTAGTCAAATATGAATCTTAGCATGTTCTGCTATTAGAAGCTTTGACATGAATAATGCATTAAAAATAAGAAGATGTCCAAATTGATTTCAGAAAACAATTCAGCAGCTAGATAGCATCTTTGTTTTAACTGAAAGTTTTAAATGGCATAACTTCTGATCCTTTATTCTATGCAATCTTTTTCCTGAATACTCTTTAAGATAACGGGCAAAATTAAAAGCAAAAATATGCATGATTCTCCTCGACTTAATTTCAAAGCCGACACTGATTGAGTATTTCCTTGAAAGCTCTTGAGGGAAGTGATTTATTAAACAGGTTATTTTATTTAGGAAACATAAAGTTCTGAGTAAAAGTTCTAGCAAATATAATATTGTACCTCAAACTATACATATCTTGTTCTTCAGGTGTAATTAAAGTAAAATTATATGTTACTTGACTTTGTACAATTTTCATACCATATTCATTACCGTGATCTTGTAGACGAGTGAAAAGAACCACCAACCAGGATGTTGTAAGTGGCGACAGAGGAAAACAAACCAGGGACGGCAGCAGCGTCTCCTAATAAAACTATAAATTAAAAACTGCAGTTGCCAACCCGCTAATATCCCCCTTTTGACTACCACGTTGGTCTAGTGGTCGTAAACGCTATTGCTGATCATAAGGTCCCGGGTTCGAATCCCGAGCCGAGCCAAAATTTGTTATTAGGTTTTTCTGTCAAGAAATTCTCAGTAACAGCTCGGAGTCAGAAAGTTCACTACATTTCAACAAGTTCAAGTGTTTCATCCCCGTGCTTCGGAAAGCAAGTAAAGCCATTGCATTGGTCTTGCGCCTGATCTTTCTTCGGTCCCATGGAACTATGAGAGTGAGGGAATAGATAGTGCACCTGTGCTTGCGCATATACTTGGACACTATAATCGTGTCCTGCTCAGATGTATGATCTCCGTTGAAATGGACACCGTGACCGAAATTCGGTCTGGAAGACATTATCCATTCTTGTGTCTTTACTGTCTGAACTCGCGAATCGGAGAGCCAGAAAAGTAAATACCGGGTGTTTGTGAAACGCTCCCGAAAACGAAGACAGATGATAGTACTAAGGATACCTATAATGACGGTCACAAAGAAATTCGATCCCGAATAATCATGAAAATACTTAAACATAAAACCAGCAGTGAAACTTAAAAAGAAAATCAACTGACAATAGGGTCAATATCCTCGCGGGCGCCAAACTCGTATCTAGATCGGTACGAAACAATGCATTAGTTATACCACCACTCTACCCTTCCTTTCACACACACGCTGCCTCGTGTCGCCTCGCGCTGTGGAATTTACATGCTTCAAGGACGTTACCTCGAGCGCATTTGTTTTGGCGGAATTGATTAATAATTTTAGTTTTTCAGACAGTTCCGTGTTGACTATCACGAGCGACAGTTCAATTGTTTTGTTTATTAAATTATTGTCGTTATTACTTGTTATTTATTACTTAATGATATTGTTTTGTTGTTACGTTTTGTGTTTTTGTTTTGTTTTAATAAGGCTTAACGTAGGTACGTTTATAGTGCTCGTGAATACGGCAACATGTCAATGTGCATTGGAATCTCATAAGGCCACGGAGGATCGGTAAGCTGTTTCATACCTAATTTTTTAATTACTTAGTACTGAACTGATCTGAAAGGTACATAACTGAAAACATCAGAATAATAAACATACTACCTACACAATGGATAAAAAGCATGACTCTAACCTTTTTAACATTTTATTTAAGTATTTTTTCATTAGCGGGAATCGAACCAGTTATTTCGTTTATTTAACCTATTTTTTTTAAATAACTTGTACTGAACTGATCTGAATAGGTACATAACTGAATACATCAGAATAATAAACATACCTACACGATGGATAAAAAGCATGACTCTAACCTTGTAACATTTTATTTAAGTATTTTTTCATCAGCGGGGAATTGAACCAGTTATTTAGTTAATTTATCCTGTGAATTCAAATTAAAGTGGCTACGTGGAGACAAGCACAGTGGCAAAATAGTAGGTTAAGTAAATAAGTTAGAGTATTTAGACAAGTGTTGTAAAATTATTAGGTATTGTGGTACCATCACTAGTTGCGGGCCGCGCAGAATTCGGCGTTCGCGTACATTGACCCTAGTCAGCTGATTGTAATTCAGTAATTCCACCTGGTTTTATGTTTAAGTATTTTCATGATTTTTAAAATGAAATTAACGTTTTGTTTAACTATACAAACACGATGGAGCGTGAATAAAGCTAATAAAACGTTGTGAAAAGATGTTTTTCTTCATCAGGATCGATTTCATATTTCACCCATTATCAAAGATATAGTTAGTACTGTCGTCTGTCTTCGTTTTCGGGAGCGTTTCAAAAATACCCTGTATAAAGCCTATATACGTCCCAGTGAATGACTTTATATCTAAAAGAGTATTATGGAGCAACAACCAGTGAACGGGATAAACCACACTCTCACAGAATACCAGCGCAAAATAGCACCTTAATTCTGTGTGTGCCAGTTTTCGTATGGTGAGTGTAAAGAACCGGAGACCCTTTACTGAAACGAGGTATTCCATCTCAGTCGTCACAGGTGACAACGGATCTACATTTTGATTTATAATTGAGGATAAATGTAGATGTCTATAGTCCACAACATCCAATTACATTATCAGGTGGAAAATAGGAGGTGGTGCTCGTTTGTCATACTAATTATTTAAAAATTACTTACTATTAATACTAAAAAATTACTTGGCAACTTTATCAAATTCCATGAATATGAACATGTAATAACTATATTATAATTTTCCCAATGTGGACGTTATTTTCCATAACCATCTCCAACCTTGCTTAAACAGGCTATGAATGACTTTTATTATGGTATGCCACACATTACATCACGTGAAATCTTATTATGTCATACATGTTATGTATACAATCTCCATAATATGAAACACATATGTATTTATTAAAGTATTGAGAGGTCACACAAAATAAAATAAACATAAAGTTATACGCCTTACAAGCATTTGCAAGAACTTATGATTTATAATATATATAATATTTGACAGCTCCGTGGCGCAGTGGTTTAGCAATGAGTTGCAGCGCTAAGAACCGCGAGTTCGAATCCCGCACGGAATGGTTTAACAACAATTGTTCTGGGTCTGGATGTTTGTCCTTAGAAATCTATGTATGTAAACTGCCCCCGCGATACAGGAGAAATCTTAGTGGAGATAACGTTTTAAATAAAGAAAGAATATCATGCCAAGAGACAAATCCTCTAAATCCTTAATCAGTGTATAAAAAATAAGTGTATACAAACGACAAACGAGTACAGAGTCCACTTGATGGTAAGTGGATGCTGTGGCTCATGAAATTTATCCTCGATTAAGAATCCATATGCATTGTTATGTCTGAGAATAATAAGATGGATTGCCTCGTTTCCAGTAAAAAGGTATCCGGTTCTCTACACTCACCATACGAAGCACAACAGCATTTAGCTGCTTTTTACGCTGGTATTCGAGCGGAGTCGACCCATTCGTGCAGCTTGACCATAATATAACTGCTGCGTGGGTTTACCATTTATATAATATTTACATTTTATTAGTTTTTCGCCGTTTCTTCCGATCAGAGGAATCTCATTTCGAAACGTTAGTAGATTTAAATAAATGTCATTTGACAAACTAAATTTATTTTCTTACTGAAGAAATAAACAGATTTCATTTTATAAAGTAGTATGTTTCAAGCAAAATTAACTTTGAACTTCTGATTATTAATTTAGTATTCTATTTATTTTGAATGATAATTAAGGAAAATAATTTAACAACTAAATAAAATATTGTGTAATATAACGCATTAACTTTTACGTATACGCATTTTTATGCTTTAACTGTTCAAATGAACCTTCTTCTACACGACTAATTCGAAAAGGTTTCTTCAGTTATCCGCCAGTGCAAGTACTTTGCCGGGAATGATATTCTCCTTAACTTCAGCTGTAGCTAAGCGGTCGTAAATTCCTGATAAGAAGCAATTTCTGAAAACTTTGTTTAATTTTTTTCGTGATTTAAAACTACGTATATAAAAAAAGCTCGTACAACCAGAGGAGAGAAGATTTCATGATTGATTATTTGAACAATTTTGAGCGCTGTATAATTTTGTGAGTCTTATTATTATCAAATTATCAAATTTTAAAATAATTGTTATGAGTCTACTTTTACATTCTATTTTGAACAGATCTGGTATGCAATAATTACTGGCTAAGAACAAACACACATATCAGATAACGGGTTAAGTGATGTCGCATACTTTTATATTATTACTAATTATAATAATAATCAACGTAATGATTACATTACTAACTTTCGCCGGCGGCTTTACCGCGTGGAGGTTGGAAAACGACATCATTTCATAAGCTCACAGCAATGATCAAATATGTTTATATTAGATTTTACCACGATTTCGTTCACGTAGTAATCGGATAAAATATTTTTATTGCTACACCTACAACCCGAAATTCAGAATGTCACATTTCAAGAATATTCTGTCTACAATTTCTTGCACGTGGAGTTCAAATTACTGTGTGATATATAGACATATTTTTTTTTTTATAAAATAAGGGTGACAAACGAGCACACAGCCCACCTTATGGTAAGTGTATGCTATGGCGCATTGACATCTACATCTATCCTCGATTAAGAATCAAAATGCAGATGCGTTGTTACCACTGAGGACTAAGATGAAATACCTCGTATCCAGTAAAAGGGTCTCCTGTTCTCTACACTCACCATACGAAAACAGCAGCATTGAGCTGCTCTTTACATTGATATTCTGCGAGAGCGTGGTCCTTCTCCGTCGAGCCGACCCAATCCTGCTACAACCACAAAATTGCTGCAACATGGCTCTACCACGTACAAAAGGTATTAATTAGCTAAGAACCGCACAACTAAATGTACATTATATTGTTGATTACTTTAATTTTGTAACTTTCCTTTTCCTGAAACATTATGCTTATAAAGGATGAAGAACGGACTAACGCATGCTATTCCAATCGATATAGCTATCGGTTGATTTCCTGGCGATATTCCTGGTCAGTATTCCCATTCAATATCAATAAACGTAGCTTTTACCAACTCGGACGTAACCATGTTTTCCAGTTTACAGTCTTTGAGCAAAGAGGTGAAAGACCGCGTCAAAAGAAACTACTTCAATGAGGCATTCTGTCGGAATAGTTTAACTTAATCGTGAATTCTTTTCAGGAAATATTTTGAATGATTACAGTTTTAAATAACTGTGTACTTGAATGAATAACCTAAAAGGAAGTTAAACAAGTATAATTATTACACGCTTTCCACAACTTATTATCTATGGCAAATATTCTCCTATGATGCCATCTATGGTGGAGCCTTTGTTCAGCAATGGACTTTAATAGGCTGTAACGGTAACGATTATATAATCTTGTTTGTCTATATATGCATGAATGTAATGTAATTTTCACGAACTTTCAGACGTCCGAATATTACGAGTATCTGATAAATAATTATATTAGAAAATATTATATATCCTAGGTGGTGCAGAGGCGTGAGTAAATATCATTTCCATCTTCGTTTGACGGTAGAACTCCTTTCTGCCTAGAATTTAGTCTGAGTAGGTATCACCCTCTTAACTTTTATGCCGCCAAACAGCAGAGCCTACCGTGTAGTGGCAGTGTAAGAATATCCACGGCCCCATATCGGACCGTAGATTTCGTAAGGAAATGACAGAGGAAACAATCAGGAGATGGGCAGCAGCGTCTTTATAATAACAACTAACTTTCCGGCCAAGTGTGGCAACTATGGCTAATATCTCTTAAGAGGCACCTGTTGAGAAGGCCTATGTTCAGCAGTGGACTTTAATAAGCTGTAATGGTAATTAAGAACCGATGACAATACAGTAATTTGATGACTATGGTCTAATAGTTTTCTCACTATGATCATGTCACCTAATTTTACTATCTATAATTGTTGTAGCTTTTTATACCAGCTTATCTTGGGTAGAAAAGAGAGAGTTTTGGTCAGTTAGATCCATTTACTGGAAACGAGGCATTCCATCTTAGTCCTCACGGGTGACAACGCGTCTGCATTTTGATTCGTAATCGAGGATAGATGTAGATGTCTCCATGGGCTAGAAACCATCAGGTGGGCTGTGTGCTGTTTGTTACCCTTATCCTATATAAAAAAGTTACATTATCATTTATTAGTTTAAGCATGATTCATTATAAAAAATACAAATCAAAGAATGTACCTGTATTTTAGGTTAAAATCTTTTTGTTTTGTGGTGTAATATAGAGTATATTAATTCATTCATTTTTTGCGGCACAGTCAGGGGTTGTCTGAATTTGACTTGACTGTCTGTCAGCAAGGTGCAACGCGTTTTCTTCTTACTATGAGTTGCACTGGGTAACATTCATATAAAAACGGAATTGAAAAACAAAACCAACACTTATGATTTGGCTCTACAGACTTCCATGTAATGAAAGTGCTGGTAGGTTTTCACGGCACGGTTCTTTGAACGATGTCATCCGAAGAGCTCTTCTCTCTTTAATTGTCCCCTCGGTTTTAGGGCCCTGTGGGATATTTAGAGATGATGGCAAGAGACCCGATGGTATGACACTGGTCTCTTGGGAGAAGAGTAAAGCCCTAGTGTGGGCAACTTGCATGCAGACACTTTGGCAGCCTCTCATCTCAGATTACCTCGTTTAAAGCCAGGACGGCATCAGAGCAGCTGAACAGTTAGTGGCGCAAATGTGTCTCTGGGAGACGACTACATATTTGTGCCATTTGTTGTAGACACTGTCGGTCCGTGGGTCCACGTGCGGTTAAGTTCCTAAGTTCCATCGCTACTGTTGATAAGAGTGCTTAAGTATATATATAAATTTATGAAATAATTATCTACACCGGGCTAAGAGGTTAAAATCATTTTCTCGCAACATCAAATGATACGCATAAAAATCCATACATGATACTTTTGTTCGAGTAGGCCTTTAGACCGGGTTAATGAGTGGAATTTGAAAATGATAACCTCTTTGTCCTTTCCAATAAATCAATGGGTATTGCAGAGCGTCATAAAATGTGTGTATCGGCTACCCGTTGCAACGTATCATCACGTGCTCGCAAGACAATGTCTCGTGAAGAAAATTGATCACCACTAATTACGGCTGCTATTTCGTTTATCAAAGGTGCATTGTAGCTTTCATGCTCTCCTCGAGGGTCTGTCCGATCTGTGAATGACGACTTTATAATCCTCTTCAGGTAGGTTTTCAAAGCAGTTTTAAATGTTTTGACTAAAATGATACGTTCATGCAAGAATCTTTGAATTTTGAACACTGTGTCTCTCTCAACTCCTGGATAAATTGGCAGCGACGGTCTACCTCAATTTCTTCTCATAAAAATATACTTGTAAAATTTATGCTGTTCGTTTCAGCTGGAAAGTGAACTGATTCTATGATAAATTTGCCTTGCACCGTAAATGTAGGCGAAAATCCCGGCATTATTATTTCCGGTCACCTCGAAGCACGTCATTTGAAAGCATGAGTTATATTTCCGGATCCTTTTAAAAGCGCCGTGACTCATTAGCATCATATAAAAGAGAGTTTTCAGGTTCTTCTGGTTCCCCATAACGGAGAGACACTTTGCCATTGGAATAGCACATGCCTGCGGTCTCATCTTTCCATTTTAAAGCGCTGCAAAATCGACACGCCTTGTCCATCAGTCCGATAACAACTAACCTGTGATTTTTATAATCAATCAACGGATCATAATTGAATGCTGCGTCATTAAAACCGACCAATTGTTTCTTTGAAAATTTTGTCGACGTTCAGCTTGAGCTGTGCATTTGCATCTCTTCGCGCCTGTGTCTGTTCTGGTGTTTCAGATGCCTTATAGTAGATTGACGTTCAGCTTGCTCAATGAGTCTGTATTGAGTTTCATCAGGTGTTTCCGCGGCTCTTAAGGCGGCCTGACGTTTCGCTTGTTCGAATAGCCTTTGCTGACTTTGTGGCAGGTGTTTCAGTAGCTCTTAAAGTAGATTGACGCTCTGCCTGTTCAAGACGCCTTTGCTGACTTTGATCAGGTGTTTCAGTAGCTCTTAAAGTAGCTTGACGCCTGTCTGTTCAAGACGCCTTTGCTGACTTTGAGCAGGTGTTTCAGTAGCTCTTAAAGCAGCTTGACGCTCTGCCTGTTCAAGACGCCTTCGCTGACTTTGAGAAGGTGTTTGAAGCTTTAAAGTAGCTTGACGCTCTGCCTGTTCAAGACGCCTTCCTGACTTTGAGGAGGTGTTTCAGCTTTAAAGCAGCCTGACGCCCTGACTGTTCAAGACGCCTTTGCTGACGTTGAGAAGGTGTCTCAGATGCTAAAAGCAGCCTGACGCCTGCTTGTTCTTGCCTTCTCAGTTCAGCATCTTCTAAAGATTCTAGCGATCGAGCTAATCTTTTCGCTTGTCTTTGAGAAGATACTTGAAAGGCTGGACTTACGTTTGCGAGGCATTATGAAGTAAGAAAAACCCATTTATAAAAAACGTTAAAATACCTAAAAGGAATTAAATTTCATTTTAATATTTTTTTAAAGGAATCCAAAATATCTAAAAGTAAATATTATTTAAATATTTTTAAAATCAAACAACAAAACCAATTCAAGACACAACACGAACCGAAAACGACAGCCAAAAAAATCGAATCAGCTTAAACCAAATCACAAAACAAATCGCAGAAAACTGAAATCGAAAGCAGTAGTCAATATAAATATAACCAACGAAAAGAAGAGTGTATAGGAAACGTACACTATCTATACTTTTTTATAGGAGAGGGGCAATGAGCATGCGGCTCACCTGATGGTAAGTGACTACCGCCGCCCTTGAACAATTGCAACACCAGGGGAACCAGAGGAGTTGTAGATGCGTTGCCGGCCTTTTAAAGGAGTAGGCTCTTTTCTTGAAGGTCCTAAGTCGTATCGGTCCGGAAAATCGCTGGTGGTAAACTATTCCACAAGGAAGTTGTGGGGAAGAAAACATCTTCTAAATCGCACAGTGGTGGACCGCCAATCATCCAGATGGTGTGGATGGTATCGGGAGTTCTGCCGCGATGTGCGTTCGTGAAATGTGGCGGCTGGGATTAATCCGAACAATTCCTCAGAGCACTCCCGTGGTAAATGCGAAGAAAATGCAAAGAGATGCAACATCTCTTCGCAGCGCCAATAAATCGAGCCGAAAGGACTCGGTCGTCGACGATTCGAGCCGCTCGCTGGATGCGGTCAAGTGGAAGGAGCTGGCATTGGGAGCTCCAGCCCAGAGATGAACAGTATTCCATGTGAGGCCGAACCTGCGCCTTGTAAAGTTGCAGGCGTTGTGCCGGCATGAAATAATGTCGCTCTGCTGAGCACGCCAAGCTTTTAGAGGCCAATTTGGCCTTCTCTTCCAAGTGACCGCGAAACTGCACGTCCTCGATATGTCGACGTTGAGGATTCCGATACTGGCTGAGGCAACAGGGGTGCCTTGAAACTGAGGAGATACGACAAAGGGGTTCTTTTGGCGGTAAACGCGCAAACTTGTGTCTACTGAGGATTAAACTGGACTAGATTTAGTTGCCACCAATCCGAGACTTTGTTCAGCAGACTCGACTTCGACTCTAGTTTGTTCCGGTATCATGACGTTTCCGAGAAATATTCGCACGCCGGCGTATAGAGCATCACCAGTGCTATCATCCGCATAGCAATAGATGCTACCGGTTTGCAACATATCATTGATATGCAGAAGAAACAGCGTTGGTGATAGCACGCAGTGTATGGAACACCAGAGTTAATAGGCATGGTCGGAGCATGCATCGTCTACACGACCTTGATGCTCCGATCTGCAAGAAAGCTGGTGATCAATTGCACAATTTCTCCGGAAGCCCATAGGAAGGGAGCTTTGTGAAGAAGCGCTTTGTGCCAAACCCGATCGAAAGCCTTCGCAATGTCCAAACTAATGGCCAATGCTTCCCCTTGGACTCTACTGCCTCCGCCCATCTATGAGTCAGGTAGACCAGAAGATCACCAGCTGATCGACCACGACGAAAACCGTATTGGCGGTCACTAATCAGCTGGTGATCTTCAAGGTACCGCATGAGCTGGCGGTTTATAATGGATTCCATTATTTTGGAGAACAAGGGTGATGGCGATAGGCCTGTAGTTGGACGGATTTGGTGGTCGCCTTTTTAGGTCAGTTGGACAAAAGCTGTCTTCCATGATTTCGGGACTACGCCTAGGGGTAGGAGTACCGGAAAGACGCGTTAGAACCGGTGCCAACTCCGGGCATCCTTAGCACAATTGGGGGATTCCGTGGCCCACACGACTTGTGGATGTCAGGAGAGTGCTTTGCGAACCGAGCGCTGTGAGAACCGAACATCCGGCATGGAGCACTCACACCGCGGGATGGCCGGCGGTGTGTTCTCCCGTCATCGGAAGTCGAGTTGGACGCAAAGTGAGCCTAAAGGTCGGCTTTCTCTTTTTGCGGCGTGGGCAATGAGTCGTCCTCCTGTGCAGAGATGGTAGTGATGGCTTACAGAATTCCCTTGGACAGC
Source organism: Parnassius orleans (assembly GCA_029286625.1). Classification (NCBI taxonomy): domain Eukaryota; kingdom Metazoa; phylum Arthropoda; class Insecta; order Lepidoptera; family Papilionidae; genus Parnassius; species Parnassius orleans. The sequence continues at coordinate 146,376 of JAGSMP010000904.1, read as the reverse complement.
CTTGGCGAGACCAGAATGCACGGGTTCCCGAAGGAAGGAACTAGTTTCTCGCCAATTCTGCCTATGTCTGACTTTGCCTTGCAATGCAATACTTTTGAAGGACCTGGAGGCTTATACTTCTTTTTAAGCATGCTGGTGTTTACATCCCGAGCCGCCGAAGCCTCAGCCCAGGCCTGATAGCACTCCTGCTTACTGCATAATGCAGTCTTACAGGAACGACCAAACCAAGGCCGCGATCTGCCTCCGATGGGTACCACAGATGATGGAATAAATAGTTCCATTCCTGTAACACCACATCAGTAGCAGAGTCAGCAACAGCGCTGGGATCATCCGGCGAGAAGCAAACCCATGAGTAGGATGCAAAGAAAGACCGCAATCCGTCCCAATCCGCCGACCTCTAATGCCGGGCGGCAACCTGCAGAACGCAACCGCGAGGGTAGCGTGAGTGGCACCACACTCGGATCAGACAATGGTCCGAAGAGCCGAGGGGCATCGACGGAAACCTGATATCCGTCCGGATGAGAGGTCAGCAGAAGGTCCAACAGGGAAGGTGTATGATCCTTCATCTGGAATCGTAGGCGAAGTAACCAGCTGTGTGAGACCATATGCCAAGGCAAAGTCATAAACAGATCTCCCACGCAGTCGGTTAAACGTGAACCAAGCCATTCGGCGTGGTGGGCGTTAAAATCGCCAAGGATCACGATCTCTGCGGATGGGACCTGTTGCAGCAAGGAATCTGTAGCCATTTGGACGTGGTCGATGAGTCCGTCTGTTTTGGCATTACCGCTATGGGACCTAGAGGCACCCGTAGACGCGCGGATTGTCGTCGCTATCTACGCGTAGCCAAAGGATGGACAGATCCGAACCTTCAAGACTGCCGAGGTGTCGAGAACAGATGTCCTCTGACGTATACGCAAACTCCAGCCCGAGGCACAAGGCGTGTTCCAATTTGTACCCAGGTAGGAGGAATACGAAGTATCAGCCGGAAGGACACCTGCGTCTCGGTCAGAAAGAGCAAGGCCGGCTTCGCCGTCTCGAGATGGTAGTGGACGGCGTTAGGTTCGAGTGAAGTCCCTGATGTTGCATAAATCCACGGATAGCGTGGCGGGGTCGCCTTGGTCTTGTTGCTCAGTTTGCTGACAGTTATTGTTTTGAGCGGATTTTGTCCCCCAGAATACGCGGGGCAGCCTGAGCACCCACGCTCCAGGAGTGGAGTAACAATTAGAATAGTAAAATAGATTCTCCAGGGGTGCTGGTACCATCCTGGGGTAGTCAAAATTTAATTCCGCTACCATGTTGATGGGAATTGGGCCTCCGGTCACCTGCACTCACCAGACGAAACGCAAAAGCAGAGCTTCCACTTCACGCCGGTATTCCTGAGGTCGTGGTACTAACCCGGCTCAGCCAGCCCATAGGTGCAACAGCAAAACTGCTGCGTGGCTCTACCACCGTTATTACTACCACCGATACTATTAATATTCCTTTGAAATATTGTTAAACAACCTAAACCAACGAAAACCAATTCACGATTCTAAATAAACAAAATCCAAAACCAAAGCCAGAGTCTAAATATGTATAAAGGAATACCAACCAAATCAACAAAACCGATCCAATACACAAATCAAAATGAAAGCCAATATAAATCCATTCAACCTTAACCAAATCTACAAAGCAAATAACAAACAACCAAAATCGAAAGCAGGTAGTCGAATAAGCTACGAAATAGAAACAATTTAAGCGTATAGGTACCGTATGCTATAAGTTGACGCGCGGCTCAACGGCAGGAGTTAAGTACATGTCAGGAAACATTTCGTTACCGCGTTTTAAAAACCTAGTAACGACATCTAGCGGAATCAATTTAAACTATGTATATGTTAGTTAATAAGAACTCTCAAAAATATTTTTCTTATAATTTTGCACAATTTTCTTATTATAATACCGATTCATTCATAACCACATATAAGAACTGTAAATGAATACATATTACTAATTACCGTTCAATAAATATTACTAAGGCTTATTAAGGCTTACTAGAACTGTTTCTACCATTGTTAAGTAATAGTTAAGGGTGAAAGCGTGACAGGTGGTGATAGTATTTCTGATCCATACTTATAATCACGCCTGTAACCCTTGCAGGAGTAGGCAGAGCATCAACGGATTACTTAATATCGTCTGCGAGGTTATCGCCTATTCTGTGAATTACGATGCACCAAAACGTTTGAAGAAAATCAGCTGGTGAATTTTATGTTTTTATCGCTCTCTTCGGTCCTGCGTGGAAAAATACAGATCCATACATTTTTATCTTAATTTTGGTAAAAAGACATAATAATCCAGATATTCTGACCTTCTGTGTTCGTCCATCGTAGCGTCGTCCGTCTTGTAGAATCACGGTGGCGCCACCTAGCTGAATTTAATTTTGCAACATATGCGATTTTCCCAAGGGAATGATATGTTTTTCCGCAGAAAAAAGTAGCCTTTGTCACTCTACAGCCACCGAACTATCACCATACAAATAATCATGCCATGCCGACGCTCTGTTGCGACGTGAAAGAAGGACAAACTTGTGCAACATATTCGATTTTCCCACGAGAATGAGATGTTTTCCGCGGAAAAATAGCCTATGTCACTCTACAGCCACCGAACTATCCCCATAAAAAATCATGCCATACCGACGCTCTGTTGCGACGTGAAAGAAGGACAAACAAACAAACAAACAAACACTTTCGCATTTACAATATTAGGTTGGATTTAATATATTTTTAACTTAATGATTTCTTATATTTACGTGAACACTACACATTGAATAAAACTAATTTTACGGATTATATCGCGTTTAATCAACTTATTTTATTAATTCCCGACGTTTCGGGTGCTTTACAGCACGCATGGTCACGGGGACTGAAGTGATTGACGTCCCGATGTCAGAGTTAATCCGGGTACCTTCAGCTTTTAATTATTAATTTTGGTCCGATCTACGCAGAATGAACTAACTGTGTCTTGAAGTCTTGCAGTGGTATGCTGGGGTTTAGTTTTAGTTTTATTAATTACAGGATCTCAAGCAGGTGGTACCACCCAGCCTCCCTCTCTATTGAAATTAGGATGTTTTTAATTTCAATAGCCTCACGTATCATCCTTGGCAGGAATCGATGTTTTTTCGAATTTGTGGTTTATCAAATCTAATGTAATGGAGGCCATCTAGGATATGATCACAAACTGCAGACTTCCCGGAACGTTGGTGCTTCACGTCAGCTATGCGTTCTTTTACGCGGGTTTTAATAGATCGTTTTGTTTGCCCTATATATGAGCCACATTCACAATCAAGCTTACTCCTGCATCTTGTAGAGGAATATTGCACTTGACGGATGGTAGAACTGACTAATCTTCTTCGGCGGCAAGAATGTTCTAATAGAAGCTCGCTTCAAGATGTAGCCAATCTTGTCTGTGACACTCTGACATATGGTAGTACATCAGGCACGCTCGACTGTGGCCGACACTCAGTCACTGTGACGTAGCGCGGGACCCGAAGCTTGTTGTCAGAGACCTGCATGACGTGCTGAAGCTCGGCGGCCAGGTGTTTGCTGTCACAGATCCTCGTGCTCTCTGTAACAAAGATTTGCCTACGGTAGCTAACTGTGTGAAGAATGATGGTGGGATTCACCATTTAAATATCGGTTTGTATGGGTCTTTTTCTATACACAGTGTGACCTATGGTGTTGTTAGGTTTCGAATGACTAACACATCTAGGAAGCTAAAGAATTATTTGCCTCAATTCAATTTACTATGGAGTTAGGAGGTTTAAATGTATAATATTAGCAAGGAGTTTGCTTTCATATTATATTGAATTCCAAAAACACGTCTAGCGCAATAGCGTTTGTTTGAAATGTATCGAATATTTTCGATCCACCAGTTTCTTTGATGCAAATATTTGTGAATTTTTTTTTCCGATTAATAATCATAGCATTCAGACATAAACATGCATATCAAAAATCTTTTATTTATTAAATAATACATTTTATATATTAATACGCGAGAGAAATCTTTCTACCTTTTTAGCACATTACGTGCACCAAGGAGTGTGAGATATGGCATAGTTAAAGTTTATATGGAGAAGTGGATATTATTTGTAAATAATATGTGTTATAAATACATTAAATTAAATTAAATTAAATATACATTGTTTAAGTTTACACTGCCAACATGAAGTGTACTGCATCTTAAATGCAAAAGGTGCCGTATTGCGGCTTATTCTTTCTACAAAAATTTAATTTTTCTGACACTTCCATAATATGATTTATCTTAAAACCTAGTAAGTAACCACCCTAGTAGTAATACCAGGGCCAGGTTTGGAGTACCCTTAGCCGACGAGCGTGTATGCGTAGATATATGGATGTAAAGGAGGCGAGAGAAGTGTGTCAGGATCGTGCCAAATGGAAATCCGTAGTCTCTGCCTACCCCTCTGGGTGACAGGCGTGAGTGTTTATGTTATGTATTATTTATGAGTCTTCTACTAAAACAGTAAAAATTACGTATAATAAACTCATTTTTGGGAGATGTATAACAATATTCCCTTTATAATTGAGTTATATGATTCGTTCAAACATAAGAATGCTTAGATATAATGAGCTTTGTTAGATTTTCTTGATTTGTGTATATACATTTTATAAGATAAAATTGTAAATGTTGAGAAAAACATAGTCTACTTGTGAGACTGTTGCCGCTTCTCACAGATTATTCCGAAGTTGGGACTTGTTGAAAAAATGGCCTAGTTTTTGGACTTTCAAAAAGTGATTTGTAAAGGCCAATCTATATAAATAATAATCAATTGCCGCATGTATGAAAGATCGTATTCTAAAATATTTAAAAGAGCGTACGGCCAAGTCTTTGCATTTGAGCAACAAAATTAAGACGGCTTCTAATAAAATTAAAATGACATTGAGTATAATTAATAGTGAAACTGGTAAGGTAACTCGGAATTCAAACTAATAATTAGATTTTAACAATAAATTTACTAAATCAGATTAGGAAGTTGCAATAGTTTTGAGAAATATTTTATAGAAACCGATCTTAACCACTAAGTCACTGAATTATTCTCCTGCCGTCCGTCGCCGAATCATTACTCAAACAAAATGTAAATGCGCTTACATCACTTGAAAACGGCTGGACCGATTTTAATGAATTTTTGTGTGTGTTTGGTGAGTCCCTGGATGGCTAAGATTCACAATTGGATCCAGTAGGTGGCGCTGTATTCTAGATCCAGAAATCGAAGAGTGCGAAACCGGGGCGGATCGCTAGTTTGAAAAAATATTTTGACTTTACTTGACAATTTTATAACATTCTACGTATTTATCTAGCTGTCCAATGAACTCTATATTAACAACTAAATGTTACTTCATTTTGGCAGAAAATTCGATATGCATTTAATATTTTGCAGCAAAAGTAATAGTCAGGCTTTTAACGAAATTACTTTTCAAATGGAATTCATGCGGATTGCGTAGATAGATTTATTAACAGTCTGATAGTTGGACAATTTATATATGTACGTACTCGTATCTATTATCTCTATAGGTTGTAAATGAGTATTTATAATATTTTTTATATAAGATAAGGTGACAAACGAGCACACAGTCCACCTGATGGTGGGTGGTTTGTGGCCTGTAGACATCTGCTATCTTCAATTACGAGTCAAAATGCAGATGCGTTGTCAACCGTGAGGACTAAGATGGAATGCCTCGTTTCCATTAAAGGGTCTCCAGTTCTCTAAACACCATACGAAACACAGCATAACAACGCTGCCTATACCAGCTTCTATTTTACGCTGGTATTCTGTGAGCAATAGTCCTTCCAGCCGAGCCGACCCATTCGCGCTACTAACTATACTGCAGGCTGGGCCATCTAACGTTTGGAATTTGAACTATAGGTTATTTTGAGGTTGGAAGGTTTGATGACATTCCCGATGTGACAGAAAGTTAGTTTATGTTAGACATTTATGAAATGGGTCGCTTTTCGCTTGAAGAAATTTGGAAATATTAAAACTTATTTCCAAAGTGGTGAGTCTTCTACGTACCACGTATGGCAATTCATAATGCTGTGTTAGTCCCTACTTTAATATGGTAGTGAAAGTTGGTCTGGCAGAAGAAGCATGAGAGTAGAATGCTGTAAAAATGCGGTCATTAGGAGTATGCTAGGGCTGAATCTGGAATGACAGGTGAAAATAGTGTGATAAGAGAAAAGTGTGGTTTACAAGATGACGTTGTGACCAGGATTAAGAAAGGAATGCTTCGGTGGTTTGGTCATGTAGAAAAGAATGAACGAGGAAAGAGTGACAAAGCAAAGGGAATGCCCACCGTTCATAGACACTTCGGCCATGGGTGCACACATATAAAAGTATATGGAAATGATATTATGCAATTAAAAGAATGAAATGGTTAAGGAATTGGTTTAAAAAAGTCTGGAATTTTAAGATATAAAGGTTTTATTTTCACAAATACAGTTTTTAACAATAATTTTACATAATACATATATAATCATCAAGTTTTGATAAGATCTGTAATGTATTTTATGGTCCTATACATTATTTGTATCATACACAATCAGTATATCATCCAGAAATTGAGCAGGATGCAAAAGTCTGATGCCGTGCCCAACCCAAATACCATATCTGTAATAACATGGGCATAGCATCCTACCGTTCGACGGCCGAACATACAATAATTGCAACAATTATTTTAAATTGCACTTCTACCAGAATCATTGCTACTAATTATAATATACATAAAATATAGTTTACGACTGATGTGTCAACTTACGATTCACATGACAGGGTCTAGCTTCCTGTATGGGACAGTTACTATACTCTTGCTATCAGATACGATGTTGCCAGTTAACAGACATAAAATCGATAAATCGATATCGATTTTTATTCGATTTATAATTTCATAAAAAGAATAATCTTTGAGGCTCTTTAAGTTCTGCACGCCTTTTAAAATATGTTTTTATATTTATTTAAATTCTATTTTAAATGTATTTTTAAGAACTGATAAGAATAATTAAATTGTGCAGTAGCGTTTTTGTTATGCTCTAAAGAATTAATAGCAAATCAACTAGCAATTCGCTTGTTTAATTATCATAACATCATAATAATTATCGAAAATAATAATATTTATAATAATAACCATAAAAATCGAACGAAAAGAATCGATTTTTAACGAGATTTGTAATTGGCAACACTTTTATTTTATCCACAAACTAATGTATTACGGATTCACGTAATTTCAGTTTTATCTTTTCGGTACTTTTGTGCAAAATGTTGCGATCTTGTTTGGATATATGAATACCGCGATAAATAAACATAAAAAAGATGTATTTTTTAACAAATGCAAATTGTTGGGCGCTTCATGGCCAAATTGGGCATTTCCATTTATGTTCAGAAGTGAACGAAAGAGTCGGCAAGGGACGCCCTAGACGAAGGTTTATCGAACAAATTGGCGATATATTGAAACTGGGCCAGATTTGAGTACCTTAACCGACGAGCGTGTATGCGTAGATATGGATGTAAAGGAGGCGAGAAGTGTCAGGATCGTGCCAAATGGAAGTCCGTAGTCTCTGCCTACCCCTCTGGGTGACAGGTGTGGGTGTTTATATATTGTTATTATTTATGAGTCTTCTACTAAAACAGTAAAAATTACGAAAAAATTTGACAAAAGGATGACAAAAAACGCAGTTTGTGGATCAATTTGTGAAGCGAGTTCGTGAAACTGAATCGTTGTTGGATAAAACAACCCGTGTAGGTACTCGTCCAGAGTGTGCATTAACAACCATCAACATCAACTCGTCATCATTCTCAAGAATTGAACATTTCACGCACTTCTTTGAGAGAATTTTGCATAAAGATCTCGGTATGAATGCAACAAAGTTCAATTAGTGCAAGAGCTGAAGCCGCATGGCCATCCGATGCATTTTCGGTTTGTTCAATGGACCGAAGACCGCTTAATCGAAGATTTTACCGAAAAATCATCTTTCGATGAAGCTCATTTCCACCTCGGAGGATACGTCAATAAGCAAAATTGTCGTATCTGGGCTCAAAATCCACACGTCATAGTGGAGAAACCAATGCATACATAACGAGTGACTGTCTGGTGCGGATTTTGGTCTGGCGGCATTATTGGGCAATTTTTCTTAGAAAAAGAGCAAGGATGATGAAGAAGAAGGTAAAAATAACTTAGAAAAATAAAACTACAATCGGGTCTTGATTCTATTATTTAAACTTACTGGAAACATCAACCAAAAAATTATAAATTTTAACCTTACACAGAAAGTTTAAGGTTTTGCTTTCATAAGTCTTGAGGGACTACAGTTCGTAATGGTATATTTTGCTTTAAATTGTTATTTTCGTATTTTAAGCTAAACTAAGTCAGGTATAAATTCAGTTTTATCTCTATATTTGATCCCCTTAGCAATCCTAGTAATGTAAGAAAAATATTTGAAAAAAATATATGAAAATACTGTATTTCGCTTATAATAAATTTCAACATTCTTCCTCCTTCTTTCAGAACTTTCTTCTGATACTTCACTTACCGGTACACCTTTTATTTCAAGGTTTTATATTTGTTTTAAATCCATAAATACATAAGATATGGGAGAATGTACAATAAATAAATATATTCTAATTATATATTTAATGTAAACTTTGCACAGTGATTAATAATAACTTGTGCTAAAAATAATGTAATACAGCGATTACTCGCGAGCTACATAGTGGCTCCGACAGAATATCAATATTGCGGTTATGCTGTGTATTATTCTGTGTCGGTAGCTTTTGTTTCTGCAATCTAGTGTGATCTTTGTTTTTCTTAATTTACTATTTTTATTTCAATAAAACTATTTTACTGATTCAATTTTATTTATTTTTAATTCACAACGTCATCACTCTTTATAGTGCAAAAATGATTTAATCAATATCACCGCTGGGCATAGGTCATTTTCGTTGTATAAGGAGATTCGTTTAACACTGAAATATCGTATATCCTAGTAAATATAATATACCAGGTCTTCGTCCATTCATACTTCATTTATATTTAGCCAAATGTAAATATAGTATACATTGTATACTGCATATGAACATAGTATGCCGTGATGGGTCAGCGTTTGAGAATCCACTTCCTATGTTATCCTGTGGGTGTGGTGTGTGACGGAGGAAAGAAACAGGAGATGGGTAGCAGCATGTCCCTGATTTAAAAAAAACTGCAGTGTAAACCCCTGCCAAGCGTGGCAACGAAGGTAAATATTACCCTATGAGGCAATCTGTGGGGAGGTCTAAGTTCACCAGTGAACTTTTATAGGCTGTAATGATGATAATGATGACATACATAATACTAATACCACTATCCCATGCCGAATGGCCACAGTCCTTCGAGTCAATTTTAATCAAGTTTTATGTCGCTACTAGAGCAAGATCATGTGATGGATTACCATTCGCTGTAACCCATAACCACACGTAATTGTACTAATAATTAAGTATGAAATTTCCAAGGGAAAGAATTCTCAAGTTATTTAATCTCTGCATAGTTTTAGATACGTGGACATAGATTTTAATTAGGTGCGGTTTGAACTTATTTGGTAATTTGGTTTTAATGAGGTAATCTATGGAAGATGTTTATATTAAGTAAATTTTATAGGCTATAATAGATAGATGGATGGAATCCATTATCATAGATATCGTATGGGGTGACTATAGGAAATACCAAAGAGATGGTGGTATAACCATATCGTTTAGGCGGTCGTAAAATACCCAGATCGGCGACGAGCAGAAGTGTCAAAGGTGCAAGACGTCTGGTACCAGGATTGTATTCTGTCTGCCAAGCGTGACGATTAAGAAAATCCTCCTTACAGGGAAAACTCATGTCAGTAGGGGATTCATACGGCACGATGAAAATAAGTTAGTTCACGGAGCCTTTTTGGCCATTGAACCTGTGGTAGACCTCCGCTCTTCCATTAGAAAAACTATAAAATATATAGTAAAAATTATATATTATTAAGATTGTTTTTTTTAAATAAGTTTAATCAAAATGATGATATTATTCTCTTTAAGAATAAAACAATGAGAAATTTTCAACGTTTTCTCAGATGCTGATAAAAGGCACATTGAGTAGGCTGTCGATTGCGGGTGTGTATCGGGTGATGAGCTGACATTAAAAAACAACACAAAAACTCTTATTCTAAATTTCCATACTGATGAATTTGATGTCGTCGATATAAAAATGGATACAATATGATTACGTTATTAATTTCATTTATTACTAGGAACCTGCCCCAGTTACGCCTAATATTTCTCTACATAGTATAAAACATAGTCGCTTCTCGCCGTCTGTACTTAGATCTTTTAAACTACGCAACGAATTTTGATGCGGTTTTCATCAATAGATAGAATGATTTAAGGTTTATATGTGTAATATATGTATATTTTATATCATATAATTCTCTCTCTGTGTGTATGTGACTGAACTCCTCCTAAACAGCTGGACCGATTTTGATTAAATTTTGTGTGTAATAAGTTGATTAGATAATGGTTTAGATTCACAGTTGGATCCAGTAGGTGGCGCTGATGTCGAGATCTAGAAATCAACCGTGCAAAGCTGAGGCGGATCGGTAGTTTTATATATAATTCTCCTGTACGTGTGTATGTGACTGAACTCCTCCTAAACGGCTGGACTAATTTTCATGAAATTTTGTGTGTTATAAATTTGATATGAGAATAGTTTAGGTTTACGATTGAATCCAGTAGGTGGCGCTGTGGTCGAGATCCAGAAATCTCCTGTGCGAAGGCAGGGGCGGATTGTTGGTAAAATATAGATTAGATCCTCCCAACATTGCTCTTTATTTGTTCGTAAAATTTCATCAAAATCGGTTCAGCCATTATGAAGATTAGCCCACACAGACAGACAGATAGACAGACGGACAATATTAAAAAATGGTTGTTCATGTCTTAATGGCGTAAATAACTCACTGAGCTTAAAATAAGCCTGTTATTTCAATATTACAGACACTTCAATTTTGTTCATGTGTATGGATGAGAAAAACACACCGTAATGCGACTTACTAATAATTACAATTTATTTAATTTTTTTATAGGATAACGCTGACAAACGAGGACACAATCTACCTGATGGTAAATGGTTGCTGTGGCCCATAGACATCTACATCTATCCTCAATGACGAATCAAAATGCAGATGCGTTTTCACCCGTGAGGATTAAGATGGAATGCCTCGTTTCAGTAAAAAGGATCTCCGGTTCTCTACACTCACCATATGAAACACAGCAGCTATGTAGTATGCTATTTTACGCTGGTATTCTGTGAGAGCGTGGTCTGTCCCTGGACGAGCCGACCCATTCGTGCTACAACTATATTAGTAACATAACTGCAGTATGGCGCTACCACATAAAAACTTACAACCAAACATAAGATATACGACTTAACTTAAGCAATTCAAAGTACATTAAGACCGATAAGACTATCCTGTAAAGAACTTTGTCTTGCAGTAGAAGTATATTGGTTCATTATACAAAGTTTGTGGAGTTCAGAACTTTTAAGTCAATCATTTTACTAAATTAAAAGCCACAAATGTGCTAAGCATTGTGATTAAGTGTAATTCTGCAATTGAAATTGAGACGTGTTTGTCAAATTTTTAAATGTATATGTTTTTCTCATTTCTTCTTGAATTCTTTTTTTTTACTTGTTGAAAGTCACTCTTTTGTTTAATTACCACTGGTTTGAAAAAAACCTCTGCTCTGGAAGAACCAGCAGAAACCCAGCGGGACTTTTTTTTAAATAACAGCTTACAATCATTTATGTTACACAATTAACAACAAAAAACAAATTAAAAATAGCTTGGTAGCGATGAGGTGATCATTCCCAGGGGTTATTATCATCCATAAATTCCTTAATATTATAATAACCCTTTTTGTACAAACTTAGTTTTATAAAGTTTTTGAACTTTGAGCAGGTCAAATTTTGTATATTTTCTGGAACTTTGTTGTAAAAGTGTATACATCGCCCCAAGAATGAATTACTTACTCGGTGGAGTCGAGTAACTGGTACTACTAGCTTGTGTCTGTTCCTAGTATTTACAGAATGAATTTCGTAGTATTTACAGAATGAATATCACTTATTTTTGTAAAACTTTTTTTTTGTGTTCGTACATTATATTTTCATAAATGTATTGAGAGACTAAAGTTAATATATTAATTTCCTTAAATGTTTGTCGCAGCGACTCTTTAGGCTGTAAATCATAAATTACTCTTATGACCCTCTTCTGTAAAACAAATATAATTTCAGTGTCAGCCGCGTGTCCCATAGAAGAATACCATACGACATTATGCTAAAATAGCTAAAATAAACAAGTCTAGCTGTTTCAACACTGGTAAGATTTCTAATCTTTCTGACAGCATACACAGCAGATCTAAATCTGCTTGCTAATTTTGATATGGGGCTCCATTGAAGCTTCGCATCTAGTGTTATTTCAAGAGAAATGATGGTATCGAAAAGACTCAGTTCCTCATTTAAAATTACATTAGTTTTTAATTAATTGACATTTGGAGTTATGAATTTCATACATTTCGTTTTAGTGCCTTTTAAACAAATTATTAACATTGAACCAATTTACTAATTTAGAAATAGCATTATTTACTTTATCATATTTTAGTAATTTAGTTAGTGTTTTAATTTGACAATTAAAAAGTGTCACCAGTAAATAATACTATATAATGGTTATACCCTACTATGTAAGGTAAGTCATTAATGTATACAAGAAACAGAAAAGAGGGCCAAGAATTGAGCCTTGAGGCACGCCCATTTGTATTATCGACCGGAAGAGCTCATACTGTTATTTAAACTTTGCTTTCTGTACTTAAATATGAAATAATAAATTTAAGAGCATAACATCTTACACCGTAGTGTTGAAGTTTCCTGATTAATGTTTCATGATGAACACAATTGGTCTTGATAGGTCACAGAATATACCCAAAGCATCCTGTGAATTCTCCCATGCATTAAAGATATATTCATAGCTCAACACCGGCATCAGTTGTCAAGCGACCCTTTGTGAAACCAAATTGATTTTATGGAGTAATTTATTTTATTATAAAAATTAACATTTGATCAAGAACAATTATTTCAAAATTTTTATTAAGTGTTGGTGGTACATAAATAGGTCTTAATTTGGCGGGGTCTAATGTACTACCAGATTTGAATAAAGGTATTACTTTACTATGCTGTATTAAAGCAGGAACATACCAGATTCGATACAAGTATTAAAAATAATAGCTATATGAGGCGCGATTGTATATATTATAGACGCGATAACTTTAACGGAAATCACCCACAGATCTGCAGTTTTCTTAATATCAAAAGTTTATCATTTATCTACTATATTATTCTTCTGCTTAGGAATACTTCTAATCGTCGTATAGGTACTTCAGATGGGCACCACACTATCACCGATTTCTGCCGCCAAGACAGGTGCGTTTTGTGTGTTCTGGTCTAAAGGGTATAAGAGCCAGAATAATTACGGGCTGTTAGGCATTCCATCTTAGTTCTCAGAAATGACAACGCGTCAGTAGCCTTCTTTTTGAATTTGGTTGCAAGCACTGCACACACACACAAAAGTGACAACTAGGAGGTCTGTAAGTTTGTTTGCTTCAGTTTATAAAACAAAGTTTATTGTGTGTCATTTAACACGGATATTCTGTGAACTTATTTTATTTTTTTCTTTCTGTGAACTTATTTCTAATAACAGTGCATCTCGGGCACGATGATTTCTTCCAATTCTTCTAGCTTAAATTTCTTGGCAAATACAATATCTACGAACATTTCATTCAATATTAGTTATTAACAGATCGGTTATGATGTAGTACTAACTTACCTTTACTTTATATTGCAGACATAAAGATAACACTTATTTTTAATTGGGACACATTTACATTGTCAGTCCATAAAATATCACCATAACAAGATATTCGCAGTACAATATCAGAAATGGGATAGTGCTTCGTTGCCTACCCGTTTTGGAACACCTGACTAATATTAAATTAAAGATTAGTGTCGTGATTAGATTTTAATATATTTAGTAGTTTTCTTTTTTTTGTTTTCAGTTTATAAATCTTAAAATGTCTGATCAACAATCTCGCTCTCGTAAACTAGCACGAGTCAAACAAGGATGTGCTGAATGCTATCTTTGCTAGATTGAATACGCTTGTGGAACGTTTTTGCCCCATGCCTCCGTCGTCCGAGCCACTTTTACAGGCCGCGTCAACACCTTCGGAGCAAGCACCGCATCCGGTACTGCCCGCGCTGATGATTGGTGCATCCACCGACAACGTACGCGATGACGACTCGACGGCAGGTCACGCACCCGTTTTGGTATCACGGGAGAGCATCGCCACAAGTGGGGACACAACTGGCAGAATCGTGGAGGCCAACACTTCGTTTTTAAGTAAGATCTAATAATTATTATATTTCTTTTGACCCTCATTTTCACAATATCGACGTTTAGATAGGGCTTAAGAAACTAACGGATGAGACGATAACGAGTGTTTGTCGCAAATCGGTAATTTTTGAGTGAGAAGCACGTGTGTGGCTTAGCGGTGGTCCATCACGATCGTTCATGGACGAATTTCAAACGAGAATTTAAAATGATGTGTCCATGAACCGTCGATATTGCGTCTATTCTTTACGAAGTGATGACCAAAGATTCTAAAAGTTATGCTACTTATGCCGAATACGCTAGACGTTCGTTGTTAAGGTTGGGTTTGGTTAACGGATTATCTGACAAACGGATTGTTGCTATAGTATTAAGGGGCATCACAGATCCTCATATTAAAGCTGCAGTTACTAATGCAAAGTTACAACCCAATGATTTAGTGCAATTTTTGTCGATGTACATAAAATTATAAATGATTTTCCGTCTACTCGTGGATTGCACCTAGTTCTGAATCAACAATTACCGACGGAATGAAAATAAAAGGGGGTTTGCGATTTAAAATGTAACTTTTGTAGAAGGTTTGGGCATAAGTTTATAGACTGTAAGAGTGCTAAAAGAATGCGACTAGGTAATAGTTCGAGATCGTCGCCGTCTAACACGCAGTCAACGCATTCTGTAACATGCTCATTTTGCAAAAAGAATGGTCATTAAATTAATTACTGTTTTGCCAAACGACGTTCCGAGTCGACAAAACTTAACCCGCACAATGTAATTTTTTGTAGTAAATTGGACAGTAATGTTTCGAGATCGACAATCGATGTTACAAGCGCAGTAATTGAAGGCGTACCGATTTATTTATTAATAGACAGTGGTTTCTGCATATCACTCGTATCTAACTACCTAACCTCTGCATATAACCAAAAACCGACATATCGCATTTTACGTGGTATAGGAAGTCAGCTTATCGAATGTACCTCGTTTGTGACTTTAGTTGTGAAGCTACCACACATATCTATTGAAGCCGATTTTGATGTGGTACCCCACAATTGTATCAGTACTCCGGTCATTATAGGCACCGATATTTTGAATCGTGAAGTCATCACATACATCCGACAAAATGGTGTTCAAATTCTGACGCGTACAGGTATACCTATACCGGTAATACCATGCTTTCGATATTAATAATGTAAACATACCTCTTAAAGGTGAAGAAAAAGTACAGCTTTTGTTGATTATAAGTGATTTTCAAAGTTCTTTATAACTGGCGGCTTCATCAACAGTCACGACAGGTAGTATGAAAATAAAGTTTCCAACAATGAACCGGTATGTTATAGGCCGTATAAATTATCTTACGATGACTTCACGTTCGCAGTATAATTAAAACTTATTGACTAAAGGCATTATACGTGAGTCCAAATCACCATACGCAAGCCCCGTGATCTTGGTTAAAAATAAAGTTGGTTCAGATCAAATGTGCGTAGATTATTGGGTTTTGAATTCACACTGTAAAAATAAGTTTCCTTACCCTCATAGGGGGCATCGATTGGTTCGGTCAAGTAGATTCTTTACGAGTTTAGATATGGTGACTGGCTTTCATCAGGTACCTATGGAAGGGTTAATTACCAAAACCGCGTTCGCGACCCCAGAATGTAACTACGAATATGTTAAGATGCCTTATGGTCTTTCTAATGCTCCAGTATTTTATCAAAGATCATTCAAAGACGCTCAAGTCTTTCATCGATTCAGGAAAGGTCCTTGTGTACACAGATGACGTCCTTTTGCTATCCGATACGATACCCGAAGGATTAGCCCTACTACAACGAGTCTTCGAACCCCGCTTCGTCTGGTTTCTATATAAATCTTAAGAAATGTTCTTTTCTTAGCAGTGAAATGATTATCTTGGGAGGGTTATCATTATTGGTCAGGTTAAACCGAAAGAAAATTAATGGGTTCCACTTGCTACTAAACTTAATGCGGGTATTTGACTAACGCTTTCAACTCATAATATTATGTCTGTGTTTAACAGACATAATATTAGTTACAATAGTATGTTTACTTTGTTTATAGTTTTTTTAATATTGTTTTCTATTCTCAATCTTGTTTCGGTTTTTAGTGCATTACTTTAAATTGTCTGTTTTGCAGTCGGGTTTTTGATTTTTTTTATTATTTATTTTATTAACATTTTTTAGCATCTCAACTATATTAGAGGGGAGAAAAAAACGAACTTAAAAGCAGCAGTAGGTAAAACCTGTAGTTTTGATAAAATTACTGTAGATTTTATTTATGAGTTCTTATCTAATTTAGCGATGGGACGCTAAGAAATATCTTTACATTTTTTTCTGGCCTCACAGTAGAATTTTCTTCTGTATCATGGACGCAGCTTACATTAATAAATTGCACAAGAATACACATACAGACCCAGAAAATGACTGGTAAGGCATACAAACATTTGTTCTGTACGAGATCGAACCCGCGGCCTTTGAGTCTGCTAAGCAACTGAGCTACGGAACTGTCATATTCTCAAATTCCTTTGCATTTATTTAGTTACAACAATTTTAAGATTTTAGAAAAAGTTTTTCTCGTTTGCTAGATTGTATTTGTACTCATATGTTACAAAAAGCAACATAGTCCTCAGAGCTATAAAATATATGTTACTAAATGCACTTGCACTGCGTTCACTGCCATATAGTTTATAGCGTCCGTACGGTAGCAAGAGCTATATCTACTGTTATTTAAAGTCTTTTGCGATTGTACGTAGTAAAACAAAAACGATGAAACAAAAAGTTACTTTTGAAATATTGACGTTTGCATCGGTATAAAATGATATTGCTTCCTATTTTGTGCTTGTGATTATGTTTTTTATCAATTGTGACTTTTAGTAGAACAGAAAGAGAGAAGACATTTTACAAAAATCTAAAAAAAAAAATATTAATCTTGCCATAAAAATTCATACATGTAATACTATTAATATATTTATCAAGTCCATAGTTATAAAAATACTAAACATATTTAAAAACCTTCAATCACTTGAAAGTAATTTCAGTTTCAATATTTTTTTTATAATTTTACAAAAAAAAGTAAATTGTAGTAATTCAAATTACAAAATTTTTTTTTTTGAAAACTGACCTTGTTTAAATTACAATACTTGTACGATTACTACATAAAGTTTGTAAAATTATAACTCATCTTAGTAGGTTTCTTCACACGCACCTCACATCATCATCATCAGCATCCTCATCACCATCATCATCGGATGATGAAGGAACCGCAGCAGGCGGGTACAAGTGCACCGCTCACCACCGAAGTCACTGAGCCCCACAAACCAACCTCCTCACCAGACCGTAGGAGCAATATCGACACGGTGGAGTATGAAGACAGGCGAAGAGCATATGGCTGGGGGTCCACCACATATGCGACCCTAGCCCCATTTGCCGGAGGAACACCACCCGCGCCCATAACCAACCCGTCTGGCCTACAAATGTATGATGGCCAAAGACCTTCTACAACGCCAGCAACTGGCAGCTCCAGCAGTACCAAGGCCCAAGACGGCGGATGCACCAGCAACCCAACCTTAGAAGAAGGCCGAAAAGGCACGTCACCCACCGATCATCGTAGAGTGCCTCCCGGACTGGATGAAGCACTTCGAGGTGCTCAACAGACAGTTGCGAAACCCACCGAATGCACGTGCGTTCGGGAAGGGGTATTACCCCAGAGCCCGGAAGAATTCCGGGTGACACAGAGGTACCTCATCGAAATCTCCGAACAACTACCAACAATGTCTTGGTACTGTTACACCCCGGAGGAGGAAAAGCCCACGAAAGTGGGCATCCGAGGGCTGCCAGTGGGCACGGACATCCAACAAATAGGGGAGGCTATCAGGGCAAAGGGATTTCCTCTTAGATACGTGAAGGAAATCCCCCCCCTCCCGTAGAGGCAGACTTGGATGTCTCTACTTTGCTCAGCTGGACCACCTGAGCCTGGAGCGGCTAAACAAACTGTATAAGATGTACACCTGAGCCTGGAGCGGCTAAACGAACTGTATAGGAGGAACCCCTATATATGAAAGGAGTCGTCATCGAAGCCTGGCACAGACGAGTGGGCTAGGCCCAGTGCCACCGCTGTGAGGCTTTTGGACATGCGTCAGCTAACTGCTTCAGGCCAGTGAAGTGTGTCCGCTGCGTCGGAAACCATGCTGCCAGTCAATGCCCAAGGGGTAGAGACGAAGAGCCAAAATGCATTAACTGTTGCAAAAACCATACAGCCAATGACCGTTGCTTTCCAGTCCAGTTCCAGGATTGCGAGGAAGCAGGGGATTACTCTACCGGGGTTACTTCCGGAAAACCCCAAGAGGATGCCACAGAGTCGCCCAAAAACTGTAGAGATACAGGAAGACGGGTGGGCTACTATTAGAGGGAAGGGGCAATCAGCCCCGGGTGGAACCCACCAACCAGGGCAACCACGGGGCCGACTCTGCAGCCATCCGCTAATGATGCCATCAAGAGGCAACCCTCTAAAAAGAGGAAGCGGGTGAGAAGGAATAAGAAGGAGCAGCCTCCTCAGGCTGTCAACTCTACCCCAATCCCAGCGGTAACGATAGCCCAGGCGCAGGTTACTGAAAAACAGGATACCAACGTGGGTTGAGCTCCAGAAAGGGCTCTATTAGAAAATGGAGCCCGCTCTACATAGAGCGCTCTCTACCCACAGGAAAAACGAAACACAGAAACCACCCGACACCAGTTAACATCATAAGGATGCAGCGCCTGCTGGACCTGCTGCCACCGTGGCTGGACGAATGGAGGATTGCCTTCAACGTTGGTAAGACGCTCTGCTTAACCGCCGCCTCAGGAATTTACCAACACCACTGACACTCAGAGACCAAACAGATCGCGTATCAGTGACCTACCTTGGGTGCCGGATAGATAGGATGTTGCGCATTACTGCACACGTCGACATCGTCGTCCGCATTGCCAGATGTGCGCGGGCGATGCTCCGTCCTGTCCAGGTATCCAAGCTGCCAATCAAGATCAAAATTTAAATGTACAAGATGTATATCAGATCAAGACTAACATACGCCGCTCCTGACTGGTACGCGCTCTTGAGCGACAGACAGAGACAGTGGTTTCAGGTCCAGCAGAATTTATCACTACAGACCATAGTCTGTGCAGGTCGCTACGACCGGAATTACGTCATCGCAGCCAACCTAAAGATGGAGAATATCAAGGAGTTTGTGGTTAGGCTGGCGCGCGGTATGTTCGACCGCGCCGAAAACGGGCCACATTCCCATCTCAACAATATGGCACCTTCACATGCCCGGCCCTCGGACGGGCGGACACTACCAAGAGAACTCCTCTCTATAGAGATAAGATAGTCGAGTAACAACCCACAAAGTCACTGATAGACCAATAATGACATTTTTGACACCAATATACAGCGAACGGCTCCCACGACCATTGCCCGGGTTCTCCTCACGTTCCAACTCAGTGGACCGTGAGAACCCGGCAATGAGAGCTGCCCCGATTCGACACCTGCTGTGTGCTATAAAGCACACACGTAGACAACAAGGATAGATTGGCAATTCGTTCGGGACAAGCTACCAATTTCCATTTTTAACTCATGAAAGAAAGCAATAATATATTGGTAAATCCAATTGGGCATGCAAAAAATTACGTATAACATGATTATACGGTTTTTTTTAAAGTAGATTAAATACACAATACATGTTTTCACTAATTACCTCATTATACTTCCAATTTTCCAATAATTTTATGTCAAACTACAATTTAAAAAAAGTTTGGAAAATCCAAGTGCACGACTCATAATGCTCATATGATCATCATATCATCATTCAGGTCACTCCATAAAGTCCAAGACGTATCCATACTAATATTATAAATGCGAAAGTGTGTTTGTTTGTTTGTTTGTTTGTCCTTCTTTCACGTCGCAACAGAACGTCGGCATGGCATGATTATTTGTATGGGGATAGTTCGGTGGCTGTAGAGTGACATAGGCTACTTTCACGGGAAAAACATCTCATTCCGTGGGAAAATCGAATATATTGCACAAGTTTGTCCTTCTTCACGTCGCAACAGAGCGTCGGCATGGCATGATTATTTGTATGGGGATAGTTCGGTGGCTGTAAGAATGACATAGGCTACTCTTTTCAGCGGAAAACATATATCATTCCGTGGGAAAATCGAATATGTTGCAAAATAAAATTCAGCTAGGTGGCGCCACCGTGATTCTATAAGACGGACGACGGTACGATGGACGAACACAGAAGGTCAGAATATCTGGATTATTATGTCTTTTTACCAAAATTAAGATAAAAATGTATGGATCTGTATTTTTCCACAGGACCGGGAAGAGAGCGATAAAAACATAAAATTCACCAGCTGATTTTCTTCAAACGTTTTGGTGCATCGTAATTCACAGAATAGACGATATTAAGTAATCCGTTGATGCTCTGCCTACCCGGCAAGTCCCACAGGCTGATTATAAGTATGGATCAGAAATAGTATCACCTGTCACTTTCACCCACCTAACTTAACAATGGTAGAAACAGTTCTTAGTAAGCCTTATTAATAAGCCTTAGTAATATTTATTGAACGGAAATGAATACAGTTCTTATATGGTTATGAATGAATTGGTATTACAATAAGAAAAATTGTGCCAAATTATAAGAAAAATATTTATTGAGAGTTCTTATTAACTAACGTATACATAGTTTAAATTGATTCCGCTAGATGTCGTTACTAGGTTTTAAAACGCGGTAACGAAATGTTTCCTGACATGTACTTAACTCCCGCCGTTGAGCCGCGTCAGCTTATAGTGCATACGGTACCTATACAAAATTGTTTCTATTTCGTAGCTTATTCGACTACCTGCTTTCGATTTCGGTTGTTTATTATTAGCTTTGTGATTTGGTTAAGGTTGAATGGATTTATATTGGCTTTCATTTCGGATTTGTGTATTTTCTTGGATCGGTTTTGTTGATTTGGTTGGTATTCCTTTATACATATTTAGAGTCTGGCTTTGATTTTGGAGTTTGTTTATTTAGAATCGTGAATTGGTTTTCGTTGTTTTAGATTGTTTAACAATATTTCAAAGGAATATTAATAGTATAGATAGTGTAAACGGTACCTATACTTACTTCTTTTTCGTTGGTTATATTTATATTGACTACTGCTTTCGATTTTGGTTTTCTGCGATTTGTTTTGTGATTTGGTTTAAGTTGATTCGATTTTGGCTAACGTTTTCAGATTCGTGTTGTGTCTTGAATTGGTTTTGTTGTTTGATATAAAAAATATTTAAAGGAATATTTATTCCTTTTAGATATTTTATTTGCTTTATAAAAATATTTAAAAGGAATTTTAATTCCTTTTAGGTATTCTTTTTATAAATAGGTTTTTATTACTTCATAATGTCTCGCAAACGTAAGTCCAGCCTTTCAAGAGTATCTTCTCAAAGACAAGCGAAAAGATTAGCTCGATCGCTAGAATCTTTAGAAGATGCTGAACTGAGAGGCAAGAACAAGCAGAGCGTCAGGCTGCTTTTAGAGCATCTGAGACATCTTCTCAACGTCCGCAAAGGCGTTTTGAACAGACAGAGCGTCAGGCTGCTTTAGCTTCGAAACATCTTCTCAAAGTCAGGAAAGGCATCTTGAACAGGCAGAGCGTCAAGCTACTTTAAGAGCTTCTGAAACACCTTCTCAAAGTCAGCGAGGCGTCTTGAACAGGCAGAGCGTCAAGCTACTTTAAGAGCTACTGAAACACATGCTCAAAGTCAGCAAAGGCGTCTTGAACAGGCAGAGCGTCAAGTTACTTTAAGAGCTACTGAAACACCTGATCAAAGTCAGCAAAGGCGTCTTGAACAGGCAGAGCGTCAATCTACTTTAAGAGCTACTGAAACACCTGCTCAAAGTCAGCAAAGGCTATTTGAACAAGCAAAACGTCAGGCCGCCTTAAGAGCCGCGGAAACACCTGATGAAACTCAACACAGACTCATTGAGCAAGCTGAACGTCAATCTACTATAAGGGCATCTGAAACACCAGAACAGACACAGGCGCGAAGAGATGCAAATGCGGCTCAAGCTGAAGGTCGACAAAATTTTCAAAGAAACAATTGGTCGGTTTTAATGACGCAGCATTCAATTATGATCCGTTGATTGATTATAAAAATCACAGGTTAGTTGTTATCGGACTGATGGACAAGGCGTGTCGATTTTGCAGCGCTTTAAAATGGAAAGATGAGACCGCAGGCATGTGCTGTCCCAATGGCAAAGTGTCTCTTCCGTTACTTGGGGAACCAGAAGAACCTTTGAAAACTCTCTTTTTATATGATGCTAATGAGTCACGGCGCTTTTTAAACAGGATCCGGAAATATAACTCATGCTTTCAAATGACGTGCTTCGGAGTTGACCGGAAATAATAATGCCGGGATTTTCGCCTACATTTACGGTGCAAGGGCAAATTTATCATAGAATAGGTTTACTTTTCCACCTGAAAAAGAACAGCATAAATTTTACAAGTATATTTTATGGGTGACGAAGAAATTGAGGTAGACCGTCGCTGTTAATTTATCCAGGGAGTTGAGAGAGACACAGTGTTCAAAATTCAAAGATTCTTGCATGAACGTAACATTTTAGTCAAAACATTTAAAACTGCTTTAGAAAACCTACCTGAAGAGGATTATAAAGTCGTCATTCACGCACATCGGACCCCTCGAGGAGAGCATGAAAGGCGCTACAATGCACCTTTGATAAACGAAATAGCAGCCATAATTAGTGGTGATCAATTTTCTTCACGAGACATTGTCTTGCGAGCACGTGATGATACGTTGCAACGGGTAGCCGATACACAAGTTTTATGACGCTCTGCAATACCCATTGATTTATTTCAAAGGACAAGAGAGTTATCATTTTCAAATTCCACTCATTAACCCGGTCACAAAGGAGCCTACTCCGAACAAAAAGTATCATGTATGGATTTTATGCATATCATATGATGTTGCGAGAAAATGATTTTAACCTCTTAGCCGGTGTAGACAATTATTTCATCAATTTTGGTAGACATGTATGTGAAGGTAGAAAGTGAACGTCTCCGTTATATATCTTTAAATCAAAAAGCTGCGCGTTGAGAATTATATACATTTACAAGATGCAGTTTCTAGCGACGCCAATGTAAACCCCAGAGATTTAGGTAAAATGGTAATTCTGCCCTCATCATTCGTTAACAGTCCCACTACCATGAGTACACAAGACGCATTCGCCTATGTACGAACACGGAAGACCTGATCTTTTGTTACTTTTTGCTTCAATCCCATGGAAAAAGAAATAACCGAGGAGCTAATGCCGGGCCAAAAAGTACTGACAGACACGATTTAGTTGCTAGAGTATTTAGATTAAAAGTACAAAATTAATGTATGTAATTAACAAAGGAAAAAATTTTCGGAGAGGTGCAGTGCTTCATGTATTCAATTGAATGACAAAAAGGATTACCGCATGCCCACATTCTAATATGGCTTAAAGAGAAGTTGCGGCCCAGCCAAATAGACGACATAATAAGCGCCGAGATTCCGGATCCTGAGCAAGATAAAGAATTGTACGATAAGATCGTCCGAAATATGATTCACGGTCCATGTGGAGCACGAAATTCAATATCGCCATGTATGAAAGAGTAAAATGTACAAAGAAATTCCCTAAACAGCTAATAAAAGAAACAGTGCACAATGACAATATTTATATAGGAATAAATTGGTGATGGGGCAGAAAGTTACAATCAAATCTCGCTCTGGAGCGTTCGAAACCTTAGATAACAGCTGGATTGTCCCATATTCGCCCATTCTATGTATAATGTTTAATGCCCACATTAATGTAGAAGCATGTAGCTCTGTCCGCGCAATCAAGTATATCTGTAAGTACATAAATAAAGGAAGCGACCAAGCAATATTTAATCTCAGGTGAAATAGAGGCAAATCCGTTAATGAGTACAGACCTTTCAAGCAGGGCGTTATGTCAGCAGTAACCCTTTACACGAAAGGCACCCAACAGTTACTCACCTTGCTGTGCACTTAGAAAATGGAGCGTGTATATTTTTCACCGAAAGAAATTTCAAGAAAAATTGCATCACCGCCAAAACTACACTAACAGCCTTCTTTCAACTTTGTCAAACCGACCCCTTTGCAAAAGGTTGTTATATTCTGAAGTACCCGCTATTATACTTGGAACACATCTAGGAAGGAGTGGAAACGCCGTATTCAAGGCGCGCCTGATGCAAATTGGCCCGGTGTAAAGTCATCAGATGCCCTTGGTCGTGTGTATACCGTCCATGTAACTAATTTTGAATGTTTCTGTTTACGATTGCTGTTGCACCATGTTCGGTGTCCTACAGGATATAAAGACCTTAAAACTGTCAACGGTCAGGAATGCGCAACTTATAGAGAAGCATGTCAAGCTCTGCATCTTTTAGAAAACGATAATCACTGGGATGAAACCATGGAGGAAGCTGTGCAGTGCCAGTCACCAGCCAAAATTAGGATCTTTATGCAACTCTCATATCATCATCTTGCGGGCTATCTAATGCACATAAATTGTGGGACAAATATAAAGAGTACATGGCGGAAGATATTTTGCGAAGTTACAGCAGACACACGCAGACATGACATACAATGAACACATTTATAATGAAGCACTTGGAAAAATTGAAGATAAAGTAATAATTGGTAGGCAAAAAATTAAGCGACTTTGGAATGATAAGCCCTCAGCGAACAACTGAAAATGAACTAAGTGATGAAATTATACGTGAAACAAACTACGATATACCAGCTTTGCAGCAGCAAGTAGCTGAATTTGTACCCTTGCTTCCCGAACAAAAACGAGTTTTGACAAAGTATTAGGACAAATTGAATCTGAAATGGTGCACTTTTCTTTTAGAGGCCCTGGAGGAACTGGGAAGACATTTTTGTTAAATTTATTATTAGCGCAAGTACGGAAAGATAAAAACATTGCTGTGGCCGTGCTTCCTCCGGTATAGCCGCCACGCTACTAAGCGGGGCACTGCATTCTGTTTTAAAACTCCCTTAATCTAGCCCAGGAAGAATCGCCGGTATAATGCTACGACAATGCAAACTTTTAGTGTGGGACGAAAGTACAATGTCGCATAAAAAGCTGTAGAAGCACTAAATCGAACGCTCCAGGATTTGCGCAGCAATACCGATGTAATGGGAGGAATGGTGGTTTTACTGGCTGGTGACTTTCGCCAAAATTTACCTGTCATTCAAAGGGCACACCTTCAGATGAAACTAAAGCATGCCTTAAGTCGTCTATTTTATGGAACAAGGTGACAAAATTCAGTTTAACTACGAATATGAGAGTGCATTTGTATAATGATATCAATGCTGGAAACTATGCTGACACACTATTAAAACTTGGCGATGGGCGGTTGGAAACGGATGCTGAGGCTGCGTTAAATTGACGAGAGATTTTGTAATTTAGTACAGAGTCATTCGAATTAATTGCGAGCGTTTATTCAGATTTAACGAACAACATGCATGAAGACCAAAAATGAGAGCGATAACAAAATAAATTCAGATATATTAAGCGAAGTAGCAGGAGAAATAACAGAGTATTTGTCAGTAGACACAGTTATGGACACAGAACAGAGCACTTCATATCCCGTAGAGATTCTAAATTCTCTAGAGTTGTCAGGTGTGCCCTCACATAGCTTCAATTAAAATTAGGCGTCCCAGTCATGCTAATGCGAAATTTAGATGCTCCTCGGTTATGTAACGGGACAAGGCTGCGTGTGACACATCTTGGACGGACCATAATCGGTGTTACAATTTTGACAGGCGTAGGAAAAGGTGAAAATGTTATATACCACGGATCCCTATAATTCCCACAGATCTTCCTTTTCAATTCAAAGGTTGCAGTTCCTATTAAGCTCAGTTTTGCAATGACAATTAATAAAGCGCAAACGGCAAACGTTACAGGTAGCGGGGTCAACAGAAACCGTGCTTCTTCTCATGGTCAGCTGTATGTAGCATGTTCGCGTGTGTCAAATGCCCAGAATCTCCATTCTTCCCGAATGGAAAAACATATAACATTGTGTACAGTAGCGTCTTAAAATAGTGTTCAGTTAGTTTTTTCCAAAATTCCCACAATCAATTAATCAAATTCCCACAGATCTTCACTTTCAATTCAAAATTTCCTATTTAGCTCAGTTTCTTTTCAATTCAAATGCACCTCTGACGGACCTATTAAGCTCAGTTTCCTGTCAACTCAAAATGCATCTCTGACGGATCTTTTATTTGGATCAGTTTCCTTTGAATTAAGAAAACATCTCTGACGAATCAATTTAGCTCAGTTTCTTTTCAAAGTCTGCATCTCTGACGGATTATTATGCTCAGTTTCCTTTAATTAAAAAATATCCCATTTCCATTTGGAATAAACAGGCTATTTTCATGCTTTCTTATACGCTGCATTTCAAAACATTTAAATAGGCTTACGAATCAATTTTGCTCAGTTTCCTTTTAATGGCTGCATCTCTGGCAAATCTATAAAACTCAGTTTTATTTCAATTCAAAAAGCAATAGATAGTTCATTTCCCAGTGACCATGCGGGCGAAGCCGCGGGGTAACAACTAGTTTAAGTATAAATATTACATCCTACTTAATTTTAGTACGTACTACTATTATTTATTCTGTGCTTTTAAAATATTGTAATGAAAATATCTGATTATTATTATAATCAAGTATGTAAGAAATTTGGTTTTCGAATATTGTGTGTACAGCGATCTTTTGAGCCGCTGCAAACAACCGATACAGTGTCCACTCACGACGGCGATTGCCGCCGAACTAACTGAGTGGTAACGCAGTCTCTACTTAGTAAAAATAATTCACTCAAGGCTGCTCAAACACCGAATATATCGACATTTCGCAGCCGAAAAAAAAATTATTACTAAACTAAACAAAATTAAACTGCCATTTACATTCAATGCTTCCCATGATAGATGAAGAGTTTTAAAATAGATTGAGTTGAACAATTGATATTTTCAAAAGTTATCGTGTTTACGAAGCCATGCGGACTTGATAAATTCACACCGTAAGCCACTAAAACCCCTTTTTATGTAAAATAGCAATTAATCGATTTAAAAAATATTAATAAGTTCAACAATCATTTATCTTTCTGACAATGTGCTTTTTATATCACTTATATGTACAATATGATTGCTAGATATTCATGCGACAAAACGTTGGAATCTTAATTTTAGGCCCTAGTAGAGCATACCTACGCGCCTGCTACGGCATGCAATAGGAAAAAGATAGGAAAGTAGTAAATTAGTGAAATTTTCAATGTCGCATTTCGAAAGGAAGCACCCAATTGGGAGGAATTGACAATTGCGACAATTCGAAATGAAGAATAACCGATATTTTATTCAGTTAGCGAACCCATTACCCGAAATACAGTCCACTGATGACTGACCAAGATCGGGACCATTCCAGGGACCCGTAATCTTAGTCGTCAACTTTTGAGAAAGCGCAGACGGGCTTTGAGGCACACCTACTCAGGGTCACGCCCACCTCGTTGTTACCAACCTAATGTGGTGTGGTATTAGATCTGTGAATAGAAGGTCGCTAATTGGTCGATCTCTGCAGGGCGGGCCATGAGGAACTGTAGCATTTCATTGGTACAAAAAGCTGTTGTTCTATAGGCTTATGATGATGAAAATGGAGAAGAAGCGCTGTGTTCAAGCGCCAAGCTGTGGAGGTTAAGTCTAAGTTAACTTCTTCCTTCGACAAATACAGTCGTCTAAGTAATAGTCTAATATACAGCCTAACGCTTTCAGAAATAAAAGCACAGTATACATGACAAAACTTTAAAATTTAATTAAATTTGACTTAGCTCCGTAGCTTTGATAGCAGAAGTAGGTAACTTTAAGTTTATATACTTTTAGCTTTAGTATAACGAATGGATTGCGTTATCTTCACTTTTAACGATGTGTTGACTTCAAACATATGTTACTGTCATAAAATTATAAATTTTTTCTGAAAAAATATTAAATGCGATAAATTCAGTAGCCAGTAAAATTCGTTTGGTAATGCTACTTACCATAATATATTTGCGCAAATATAAGAAATCATCAATTCTGCGGTGTGTGTTGCAGTCTATCAAAAATACATTGCGGAACATAGGCATAGATTGTCTAAATGTTGCCAAGTCACAACAATTGTAAAGAAGCCGTATATATAATATAAAAATTAAATTATACCGAATTTAATTGGCAGTGAACCCACGCGATGCTTGACAATCTGAAAACTTAATGTGCCTTTGAAATATTTTATTTTCAGCGATATGTAGACTATGTATAAATTTTATACCGTGCGTCTTCCAAAACTAAGACGAATCTAACGATCACCATACGTAAAAATCCGTCAAGCCGTTTAGGCTACAGAGCGAAACATATGTACATACTACTTCTAAGGCTATCGTAAAAGGAAATTTTAAACAAGTCGTGATATACTTTAAAGATATAGCGTTATTCAGGATTGTTTCAGGTCATTAAAGTTAGAAAATTGGTACCGCTTATCATTTGTTACAACCTCACATAGTAGTGTTCTCAACCTTATCCTAATAAATGTCCCCAGACATTCATTTTGTACCCTGAAAGGGTCATTACTTATCTAAATTACGTTACATATTTGAACATAAATTTTGGGCAGGCATGAGACCAATGAAAACGGAAATATGTTTTATGTAAAGCAATTTAATATGTCAGATGTGTGACCCAAATATTGCCGAGATCCATAGCAATGAACAATGAATACTTTGTAAGGTGCCAATATCTCTCCCGTCATATAGTATCTTCATAAAAAACGTTATAAAAGCAAAATGTTTGTATGAAATATTTAATTTGAAGAACGAATCGGATGCTGTTTAAAATACGTTTTTATAATTAATTAATTTTTATCATTCGTTTCTTCTATCAGTCGTTTCTAGTAATTGTGTTTCTTTTTTTACTTTCACTTGCTAGAGATGTATCGTGGTATATTATAGGTGTAAGTGATCCCTTGAAGCACCACTTTGGTCGGTGTCGGTCACACAGTCTAGTTTTTTATAAAAGAAGGACGACTTACCCGTCCTTACATCACCAACAATGCAAACATTCATTAGCATTATTTTTATTACTTATTTTGATTAAATGACATTATTATATACATCATTTAAGAGTGACATACGAGCACACATCAACCACAATCACACACAGATGTTATAACGCATAGACATTAATATCTATTTTCGATTAACTCGGTAACGATCTGAGGACTAAGATCGTATTGATAATATCTGACGCATGTATCTCTAAAGTGAGTGTAAAACTTTCCCGTTAAAATCAACCCATTTTGCAAACATAATTACGCATTTACGTCCTAGAGTCACGCTGCAGTTATATTATGATCAAATATATCAACGACCGACCTATTTGTCAATACAATGACAAATAGGTCGGCTCCGGAGAGGGACCACGCTCTCACAGAATACCGTGTGAAACATCAGAATAATGCTGATGTGTTTCTGTTTGTGGGTGTAGAGAACCGGAGACTTTTACTAGTAACGAGACATTCCATCTTAGTCCTCAGATTAATATCGAAATTAGGTGCCACCACACGTTCACATATGATATATAATTACAGTAAAATCTAGCCCTTTGAAATATTTTACATACGGTCTTTTGCATACTTCTTCACATCACTTGACCATTCCTTACTTATCGTGACCTTTTCAATCCTCTTTCCCACCTATAATGACGGTTTGTCGAAAAATATACTGCACAACGCGGTCAGTATGTATGTATAACTAGAATACACCTGTGATCTCGCTGAACTAATTTTTCGGCACGAGATCACATGTATTCATAGTTATACATTTTATTATTTATCATTACTACATATTATTAATTATTAAGTAAATATTTAGTGCGGCTAACTATTTGCTTGGTTCCTGTACCGATTGGTAACGTATTGCCTATTATTATTCTTTTGCATTTCTTAAATATAATTTCTTTCACTTTCATATCTATAACAATAACAATATATGAATAACAAAGTTTACGTTTGTAACGTTATATATTAATCAAAAGCAAACTCATCAAGAATAATTTAATGTCATAATGCCTCATGCGCAAATTGCAACAGATGCTGCAATAACCTGGAACGTTTGCTCCATCCATAAACTTTGTAACGTAAGATGTTTCGAGAGAAATATTTCTAAGGATATAACAACAGTGCTAGCGTAGGAACTGTTACGTAGTCGGAATAAGTTTAAAAGTAAATTAACCAATCATCTATAAATAAATAAAATTGAAGTTTATGTCTGTATTTTAGAAATAACTGCCATTTTGAGCTGAAGGGGTTATTTATATGTTATTAAGTGTCTGTTAATGCTAATCTTCGAAATAACTGAACTAACAGTTAAAAGCAATCCCAAAAGTGATCAAGACTATATTTTATACGAAAAGCTTGGAGCTAAGTAATGCCACATTAATAGATCCTTAACTAAGCGAAGCAGAAGGGTCGCTTGTGTATAATAAAGGAAAGTAATGAATTTATTATGGTTTTCGCATGAATGGGTCAGCTCGACTAGGGTAGTACCACGCTCACAGAATACTAGCGTAAATTAGCAGCTAATGCTGTTGTGTTTATGCTCACGGTGATATCGCATCTGCATTTTGATTATTAACGGATAGATGTAGAAATATCTATGTGCCACTGCATTCACTTACCATCAGGTGGACTGTGTTTGTTGGTCAGTTTTTTAAAAAAATTAAAATAAATTAGTATCGATCTATCACGTAATAAAAATACTAAATATAATGAAGAAACGTGTTGGCTAGGCAGTAGTACCCATATAAAAGTATCACCTGGTATTAAACAAGTGGTAAAGAATCATCAAAATCGGTTCAACTAGAAAAAGTTCTGACGAAACACATATTTAAAAACTACAGTCGAATTGAGAACCTCCTCCTTTTCTTGAAGTTGGTTAAAATAGATATCAGTTGACTAAGCGACTTTGTTATATTTTAAAAATTGTTACTTTGTTCACTGGATGTAAGTATTTTATGTTGTACATAGAACATGATGTGTCTGACATTTTAAAGTTTCGAGTCCGTACAGCGCTTTAGTTTTATCTATTTTAGCAGTTATTACGGAACTATAACTGTCTGCGCAATAAAATCTTTAAAAGAATATCCAATAGAACAAGATAAAATAATCAGAAATATTTATTATTTAACGTTCTCATAGAAAGGTTCTCATGCTAAGAACCTTAACGTGAGTATCGCTATATCTATGTAAAATAACAAGCTGTAAATCCCTATCTCACCCTTTATGAGGTTGAATTTTCCAGAAAGGATATATATGTCAAATTTCAAGTCAATCGGCGTATAATAAATTATATGATTATTAAAAGATAAGAATGCGTGGAAATATTAAGCTTTTTTATTACTTATATATTATAAGGTTTGGATTCGCTGGGATTCTTGCTGATTCTTCTCAAGACAGAGGTATTTTTTTAACCAGTAGGAAATTGAACATAAGATTGACTTTCAATAAATATTATTTATAATATATATTGAGTAAAAGTTCTATTTCTATTTATATATATTTTATAATGTAAGATTGTAACTTATGGGAAAAAATAGTCCACATGTTAGTATCTTACCGTTTTTCTCAAAGAGAGAGTGGAATCTTATTAAAGTGATAGCGTAGCTTTGAATTACAATTTTTTTTTGTAGCCAATTTTGAATCAAAATATTTTGACTTTGCTTTTGACTTTAATACTCTGGGAAATGTATTCAGGTAGGTAACTTCATTTTACTGTTACACGAAAAAGAAGAGCTACGACGAAATTCAATAAACTATCAACACCATCTGGATGCTCGGCTCACCACTGTGCGATGTTTGAGAAGTTTTCTACTTCGCATGATTCTTTACGTCAAGAGCCGGCTTTTGTCCAAAGCCCGGAAAACGCATCTGCAATTCCTCTGCTGTTGCAGATGCTTATAAGGCGGTGATCGGTAAGTTGCATGCTCGTTTGCCCCTCTATATAAAATCGACATATTCCAAAATTTTTATACGATGGAATGCCTGTTTCCAGTAAAACTGCCTAGGTATCCTTTTATATAGAAGAGTGGACAAACTAGCATACGGCTCACCGGATGGTTAGTGTCGAGTGTCGAACAACTGCAACACCAAGTAAATTAAAGGTGCGTTGTCAGCCTTTAAAAATATAGTAAGCTATTAATTTAGGAAGTGGTTGTTTACACCTGCCACAGCTTCTCAAATCATCCAAGGTTGACTGGTAGAGAATGCCATAAGGCATTAAGTCCGCCCTTATATCCCTTATTATAAGGTAGTACGTAAAAAAGATTAAATAAATTACTTTTAGTAGAGTGCACTGTGCTTGAGCACACACTCGTGCACACAACGTGTCCTGCGACGTCTCTACGGAGAAAATGGTCTCCGTAGAGACTAGCTGCCATCACCGAAAATCAGGTCTGGAGAACATGTTAAAATACTTTCATTTAACTATCTCGTATCTTAAGAGTGCTGAAATTCGTACAAATAAAACATTCATTCATTATCCATTACTGACTATCAATTGTCTACCGCTGAATATAGGCTTCTGTAGATTGCTTGCTTCATATAGGGATCCACATGCCACACATGTCAGCCAGGGTAGCAACCGCAATTTTTCATTAATTTTAATTATATTTACCACATATACTGTATAAGCTGCAACCTTTAAACATTAACTTTTATCTTTCTTTTGAATTTCAGGAAATGCCTGTTTCTAATAATTAAGGTTATATATTATAAAAAAATAATTCACTGAGGTTTTCTTTTAAATTTTTATTAAACATGACTACCTACAGCGAATGTTATAAATCAGAGGCGCTTCCACGCTCTATAAACTCTTAACGTATTACTTTTATAATAAAAGCAACCATGAAAAAAGCTTAATACATCTTGGGCGGGCGGACGCTTTAATGATAAATGTGGTCTGTTCCTCACGAAGAATCATTGGAAAATGTTTTAATTTACTAAACCACATTTTTCACTAACTAGCCCGTAAAGATAGCCGCTAAATAAAACAATTTTTAAGTTTACTTTTATATCTATTACAGATTTTTACTACTAATCAGAGGTTAACTTCTATAAGGATTTTAAACCTTTTTAATATCAAACAGTATATAATAGGCTACCTGTAAAAATATAGTATTAATTTAAAAAAAAAAAACTTTTACGTACCTTTCAAATTAATATTTTTTTATAATAATGTGATACAGATTCCAAAATTTTTGTTCTGGCATTTGTACAAATATTATTTTTATATAGAACTTAAGTAACAAACCAATTTTCAGTCCAGTACAGAAGGTATCGGTAAGGGGATTGTACCTTCAAGACGGACTTCTAGGCAGAGGCAATGTACATTCAATGTATAGTAATAGTTCTCTAAGAGTTTTATTATAAGTACAGAAGATATTATAGCTACCTCCGTGACAGCCCTTAGTATAGCGCGCTGATTCAATGGAATAACTTTGGAATTTTTATACTTTTATTTCTTTCTTGTAAATCGTACATAAATATAAAACTAATTTATATAAAGACGCTTCATTAATCATATTTTATAGGATATTCAACGTGTGGTTAATCTGAAAAAACAATGTAAATATTAACACAGAGTAAAAGCTATAGCCCTGCAAATTTTCATCAAAATCCATCTAATAGTTTCAGAGCTTATTGTGTTCAAAGGGACAGACGGACAAGGAGACAAAAATAGAAGCTTAAGGCAAAAGTTTTCAAAAATATTTCAATGTACAGATTTGTCCTGTGAACAGTTTTATTATAGTTAGTAAAGAGAGATAACCGTTTGTATACAATTTTTGCGTAGTATTAAATTTTTTGAACTTATTATAGTATATGTAGAAAGGTCATTATAATATAGAGAACTTAAATGGAAAGCTTTAATCCCACTTCATATGAAGGATGTTATTATGATGTATAGAGTCACATGAAAAGGCATGTAGAATAGAATAGAATCACTTTTATTCAATATAGTACTACTACCACCGGTTTGCATAAAACCTCTGTCCTGGGAAGAACCAGCAAGAAACCCAGCGGGACTTTTCTTTTAAATAAGGTTAATTTACAATATATTACTTAATACAAACTATAAATTGTACCGAGGCTAGTTTTTTAGTTAAGAATAATAATTAATTCGTTTGCACGAATTAATTATCAAACGAGTCAAGAATAAGCTAGTAACGGAATACTACAAGTACACCGTTTCACGCCAGAGCCAAGATTGCCTTAACGGTGGCCGCACCGTCCGTTTTAAACAAGCAAAACGAGTAGCTAAACAAACGGGCGCCACCGCAGGTGCAATGGCGCAGGTGTGTGGTGTACGTGTTATTTACAAGAATTTTGTCTAGCTACACCGGCACCGCTGCACGTGCAATGGCGCAGGCACCGTCATATACGATATTGAGTATATATATGGGCGAGTTTGTCCCGTATGTACAGAGTGTACTTCACTTACTATTTAAATTGCAAGATATATCGCTCATCCAACAGAACAACGACTTAATTAAGTTTTCGTTTTTCAGAGAAGGGTTTCAATGTTTGGGATTGAAAATATAAATGTGGTTTTAACAATTTTAATTATATCTTTAAATATTATCGTATGTTAGTTTATTACCAACAATTATTCATAATAACTTATGTAAACTTAAGAAAATTTATTTAAAATGTCAAATAAAAAATCTGACATACACTTATGCCATTTTTTTAAACAAAAAGTAAAAAATTACAATTATGACATATAGGCGTGCTTTGGAGATGAGAATAGAACATGAATTTAAACAACGAGATATTCAATATAGTTTTTTATGTCCATATAAAGTAGGATCAAATAATAGAATTAAATCTTTAAAAATAACAAACCCTACGTACGAAATAACACCGGTCATAGTCTTAATTAAAACGATATAGTAAATATTTCAAAGAAACAAAATAGTTAATTACTACGAATTAAGTTGACGTAACATCTATTACTATAATAATAATTTGTGTGAATTACGTATTTTCTGAGGTCCGAAGAGAGGATGACACGGTAATCCTCGAATCCAGCAACTTGTTCTATCACCGGGAGGCGACCATCTGTCCCAAGGAGCTGTCGGTTTATCGTCCACAAGTCTCTCGTTAACAACGTATACTTATACTCAGAATCACCAAACGATATTCGCTGAAGATCATACAGGTTTACGCACCAACCTCGGCACATCCCGATGGGAAGGTGGAGGAAATGTATGAGGATATCTCAAGAGCCATGTATTCCTCCCAAACCCACTATACGTGGTTAATGGAAGACTTCAACGCAAAACTAGGCACAAGGGAGAACGGTGAGCTGAAAGTAGGAAAATTCAGGATAGACAATGGAACCCAAGAGGCGAGCAGCTGGCCGACTTCATAGAAAGGGGACTCTTTATGATGAACTCTTAATTCAGAAGCGGCCCTACAGAAAGTGGACCTGGTCGAGCCCTGAAGTTTCGAAAAAATGAGATTGACTTCATTATGACGACCAGACGACAACTGTTCAGTGATGTCTCATGTGAAAACTGGCAGCGATCATCGAATGGTGACAGGTACACAGAACCTAAACGTTAAGTTGGAGAGGTGTCGTCTAATGAAGTCAATGCTCCGTCCTCCTCGTGCTCTAATCGAAAGCCCCGAAAACTTTCAGCTCGAGTTGAAAATCGATTTCAGTGCCTAGAAGACTGCAATAAAGTAGACGATATGAATGACAAGCTTGTGGAAACCGTCCATGCGGTTGGAGCTAAGTTCTACAAGACACTTCGCAGAAGAACACAAAAACTCTCCGATCACACTCTTAATCTCATGGCTGTTAGACGGGAAATGAAGCTGCAGTCTTCAGCAGATTTGACAGCATACAGGCAACTGAGTAGACAGATCTCCAAGTGCATGAGCCGAGACTTACGTAACGTTAATACAGCTCGTATCGAAGAAGCGATCGAGCGGAACCAGGTCTTCAAAGTCTTTGCCAGAGATCTGTCTGCCAGAAGGACCAACTGTTGAGCTGAAGACCGAATGTCGCAGAGATTGAGAGGTTCTATGAGCAGCTGTATACATTCATGTTGGAGCCACACGGAAGTGTGAGTAACTATCTGAAACAAGTCTTATCCGACACTATTCCGATGACGTCCCGAACGTCAGTACGAGCAGATTAGAATGGCTATCCAGCACCTTAAAACAGCAAGACCCCGGGCGAGGAAAGAATTGCATCTGAAAGCGGGTGGAAAACCGTCTTGCGTATGTGGACTATGAAAACCTTTAATTCCGTCGAAATTTGGGCGGTGCTGCAGTCCCTTCAGCGGTGTCAAGTGGACTGTCGGTATATCTATGTGCTGAAGTGCTTGTACAGTAGGGTTACAATGGCTATCCGAATACAGAACCAGAGTACGAAACCTATCCAACTGAAGAGAGGTGTAATGACGCAATATCCCGAAACTCTTCACCGTTGCATTGGAAGACGTTTTCAAGCTACTCAACTGGAAAGGATACGGTATTAACGTCAATGGCGAGTACATCACTGAGCTTGGATTTGCCGACGATATAGTCCTTAGGGTAGAATCGTTAGAGGACCTAAGCAATATGCTCAGTGACCTCAATAGTGTCTCCTAGCGGATAGGTCTTAAGATGAACATGGACAAAACAAAAGTCATGTGTAACATCCATGTCACACCTGTACCGGTAGTTGTTGGGAGCACTTAGCTCGAAGTTGTTGACGATTATGTTTACCTGATACAAATAGTCTGAGTAGGTAAGTCCAACTTCAACCGAGAGGTCAATCGACAGATTCAACACGCCTGGGCAGCGTTCAGGAGATTACGACACATCATCTCGTCAGGCATGCCTCAAAACAAGATTGTTCAACCAGTGCGTGTTGCCAGTGATGACCCTTCACCGCTGGCCGTATGAGGAAGCTCAAGGTCGCTCACCGAGCTATGTAAAGGGCTATGTTCGTGGTTTCTCTGCGTAATAGACTTAAAAACGAGGATATCCGCAGTAGAACCAGAGCAACCGACATAGCCCAACGGATTAGTAAGTTGAAGTAGCAATGGGCCGGCCATATAGCTCAAAGAACCCACAACCGATGGGTAAGAAAGGTTAGAGCGTCCCCACACTCGATGGAGTGTGGGGACCTAGACATATAAAGTCAATGGATGCGGTTGGCTCGAGACCGTGCTTTATGGCATTCCTTGGGGGAGGCCTATTTCAGCAGTGGACTTGTGAAGGGCTGCAATGATGATTATGATAAATAATAATTACGCTATGTATACAAATATTATTTTGAACTTGTCATATATAACAAGATAATCCATCGCAGTTTTTTGACATAACGACATAATTGTCAAATACGTTATTGTGGCACCAATAATGTTGAAATTGATTGCCATAACTTACATTTACGTCGCTGTTGCTCCCAAAACGTTCGCACTCCAAGGAGCTCCACGCTCAAATGTCAAATCCGCCGATATTTCTCCGTAGCTATACAAAAACCGAGCCAATTCCCAAACGACATTCACGCCCTCTAACGAAAACTACTGGCAGAACAATTCTGTCGTTTTTTCTATAAAGAGAACGTCAACAACGGGAACTTGTGACATCAAAATGTAAATTTCAACTTTTTGGTAGTTACGTCATTGTTCTATTGGATGAGCGATATACATACATATAAATGTCAAAATTGTTGTGTGTAAAAATAGTTGTTTGGAAAATTTGAAAGTTGAAGAATGCGCGTTAAGATTGCGTGAGTTAACCGTCAAATGTCTTTTGTACTCGATGATCAAGTTATATTTGCGTCGTCGGCAGTTACAAATACAGCGGCGGCAGCAAACACAAACGGCGTTAAAATATTCCATATAACTGTGCATTTCCACAGGCATTGAAGGCATATTAAAGTCACCAAGCACTATAACATTATTATTTATACAAATATTTTCTAATATAAGAAATAATTGCATGTATTCTCTAGCTACACTATGCGGTGGGATGTAAGCAACGCAACATAGAAACATAAACTTCTATTCACGGTGTACCGTCGCACACACAATTTCAAATAAGACGGTGTCTACATTGCCGACAGGAACGCATCTCAACTCCAACGATGACGAAGAAGTTAGAAATACTCCTCCGTGTTTGCGGCCATCAGCTCAATATTTGGAAACCAGGTGGGATAAGTTCACCGTCATGTATGGATCTATGAAGACACTTGATTCCGTAATTGCAAATAAGTTGTATGGTGACTCCAAAATATTCATACAAAAAGTTGATAATTTTGTTCTAAGTCCCTAACAATCTAGTAGTAAACATTAATGCACTTATAACAGGTTTTCATTACCTGTTGCTGGTTTACGGTGTTTCGAAACGACACCCATTCATTAAATCAGGTATGTATTGGCCAACTGTCTCTGCATTTTACTTTTCAAACGTGGATTCTGGAAGACCAATCCTGAATGAAGAATAGTCTCACTTGGTATTTGGAACAATTTTTCAATTTTGATATCCTCAGAACCACATTTTTTCAAGTGTTCCTTTAACGTATCTTCCGAGTTTTCAAGATGGAGTGACCACACGTAAAACTTCTTCTTCTGCTCTAGCCTGGAACGAACCCATTTGGGCGTTTCCTCCAGTTTGGATGCCTTAAGATGAGCCTTCTTAGACTTTTGTGGCCACCTACTACTTTCCATTCTTCAGTCGCAGACGTTTCAATTGTAGTTGAATCTTCTTTTCAGATATTTTTACTTCTAGTGTGGAAACAGCCTTTTTTGCCCGCTGTATTGCTCGGCTCGCGCGGCGTTATTTTTTCTCTGATAAGGCGACCGTATCTGAGGATATCGGTGTCTCGCTCGCACTTGGGGCTGTCTGTACCTTAGTTGGCACGTCGGTCTCGCTGGTTGATTGTCCAGCCCACAATAGGTCCATTGTTCTAGCGGGCATTTCTTCGATTACCATCTTCATATCACTTATCGTCGAAAAACATTTCTCAACAAAGCGTTGCTGATTTTCTATCTTCTTATTCTGTCACTTGCGTTATGATTTTTGTTGTCAACGCTTCTACTGTCTTTGACAAATCGGTCTTTTGTTTGTTTGTGTTTTTACCGAAATACGGAATAAAAACACGGCGACTAAAGTTCTCGTGTCAAGCTATATCAAAAACGTTTCATTAGATAGTACTATTGTTTTGTTTTGTAATCATAGTTAATATTTTTGTTTCATTTAGAAATTTTATTTAAATACGCCTTAAACATGGCTTTAAGTTTTTGAACATTTTATAATTAAAAACTGTCAAACAGTATGTGCTGTAATTTTTATATTAGATAATTACTTCATTCGTTTAAATCTGAGATGAGACTGATTGACAACATTTAAATATTCTTGAAATAACTATGTCATTCTGTGGGAAAGGGTGGTATAGTAACTATTTCCGAACTATGCTCGCTATTACTAGAATTGCAAATGGTAAGCGCGAGGTAACATGACATGAGGTCTCGAGATCTTGGGTCGGACCAATATCAGTTATTACGTTTTTCTGGCCAGAAATTTCAGTAGCAGCCCGGAGTCAAAGAGTCATTTGTAACCCTCTGGCTCGGAAAGAAAGCATGTAAAGCTTCATTCTTTCAAAAATTTTGTTAAAAAGTATTTCTTAGAACGCTATTAGATAAATTATAATAAGATAACAATAGACACTTCAATTTTATTTATATGTACAGATAGGTAACACTCTCCGTAACATTCAATTTGTGAACAAAATTAGCGAAAAAAATATATTGTACATTCGTTTACCCCTAAGGTTTCCTTGAAGCACGTTCCTTAACCACCTGTCTATCAATTTGCCGCGTATTTGAACAACTCGTCACACTACGTAAAGAACATATAAATTGTATAGATTTCGCAACGTAAGCAATCTTCTAAAAGTGTATTATTTATTATCACTTGGGTAAGGTTCGTATAATAAATTTTAATCCGTAAGCAGCAGAAGGCGCTTTCCATAAAGGTGTACCCTTATTTCAATATATGCAAACCCTTGCGACCCATGCTAGTGGTTAGTTAAAATAGACTTTTCTTCGAGGTTATTTATATATGGAAAAACGCGTCCAAATGCCTTAACTTACAAAAGTCTTTGATGTAAAAATCCTTATTTATTTTCTTGTTTCATACGGCTGTA
Organism: Parnassius orleans; assembly: GCA_029286625.1. Taxonomy (NCBI): domain Eukaryota; kingdom Metazoa; phylum Arthropoda; class Insecta; order Lepidoptera; family Papilionidae; genus Parnassius; species Parnassius orleans. The sequence goes on along the minus strand of JAGSMP010000904.1, from coordinate 105,596 downwards.
TTGTATAAGCGAAATAGCAACATACATAGACTCAATATCATATTAGCCTTTAATAAATTCTTATTTTCAATTGTATATTTTGATTGTGAAAAGAAAAATCGAGGCTCCTAAGTTGGATTACCCATACAGGGCCAATATTTGTGCAAAACACAAATTGTTGTTTTCCGGGAATAAATGTTAAGATACCCTTAGAGATACTCTTGCCTCTAACACTGTACTGCTAACCTATTTTATATCATTGAAGATAAAATTAACTGATACTCCACCTGATTTTTCTAAAGAATAAGAGTGACAAAAAACGACATTCCAGCTGATCGTGTGAGGAAAGATGCTGTGGCCCGAAGACATCTACATCTATTCTTTAATTAAGAATCAAAGTAGAAATGCGTTTTCACCCCTGAGGGCTAAAATGAAATGCCCCGCTTTCAGTAAAAATAATTTCTGGTTCTTTACACTCACAATACAAAAATTGCACCATTAAGCTGCTATTGCACTCTGGTATTCTTTAAGTGCGTGGTCCTTCCCCGGTCGAACTGACTGAGCGACATTAGTGATTAGTGCTACAATCATAATATAAGTCATGCGTGGCACTATTATTCTGTATTACCTGATGGTAAATAGCGACTGCACCCCATGGACGTCTGCAACAAACTTCAAATAAAAAGGCTACAGATGCGTTGTCACCTCTGAGAACTAAGATGGAATGCCTCATAGCCTGTGATTATACTGGCTCTATACGCTTCAGAGCAGAAGACGGCAGTTAAGCTGCTATTTGGCAGCAGAAACAGGTAAGAGGGTGGTAACTACTCAGACGGACTTTTAAAAAGAAAAGGAGTCCTACCATGTTATAAAAACAAAAGTAAGTGGTTCAACCATTGTGGATACTAGTGTGCACAAACGACTCACAGCTTATAATTATACTGGCTCTCTTTAACCTTCAGACCAGAGCACAGCAGTAAAGTCACTGCTATTTGCCGGCATAAGAAGGTAAGAGAAAAGGGTGAGCAACCGCTGTATTTTATTATATGATCAGGAGGATTATAAAAATAATAATAATAATAAATGCTTTATTTCAGCAATAACTTTTAAGAAATAAACCTGTATCTTATGAGTCAGTATCTTCCCACAAAATAAATGTACAAACTAAGTAGATGTTGACAAAAAATGAAAATTCTATTTAATGAAACTAAAATGCAACTGTATAGATGTGTGTGTGTGTGTGCGCGCGTGTGTATGTGTGTGTGTGCGCGCGTGTGTATGTGTGTGTGTAAACATGGCCAATAATTACGCGCGCACTAGACTAACGAGCCAGTTACATGGCATTAAGGAAACCATAGATGATAATAACCCCTGGGAATAAAATGTTCGCTACCAACCTATTTCTAATTAGTTGACTTAATTAATTGTACAAAAAGAGTTTATTCTCGATGGTTCATTGCAGGACATTCCATAAGTATTATTTATAATCTAAAATGAATATTTATTTAATTATGCTTTATTTACACACCAAGTACAAAAAGGCGGACTTAATGCAACAGGACATTCTCTACCAGTCTACCTCCAGGCTAAGCAGAGAAGATATTGTGGGTGGAAAGTGCAAACAGCTGTTAGGAATGAGGGTATCTGCAGTAGAACAAGAGTGACCGACAGATACCAACGGATTAGTAGCCTGAAGTAGTAATGGGCCGGCCATATAGCTCGAAGAACCGATAACCGATAGGGAATAAAGGTTCTTGAATGGCAGCTTCGTACCTGTAGGCAAAGTGTAGGGCGACCACCCAATAGAGTGACGACCTGGTAAGACATGCAGGCAGTCGATGGATGCAGGTGGCACTGGACCTTGCTTTATGGCATAACTTGGGGAGGCCTATGTTCAGCAGTGGACTTGTAAAGGCTGTAATGATAATGATAACTATACCAGTGATATGCTATGTATGTTTCTGGTTCACTACACTCACCATACGAAAAGCGGCGTCATTGAGCCGCTATTTTATGCTTGTATATATCATCATCGTTATCGTCATCGTCTTGACCATCGTCATGGTCTTGTTCATCGTCATCGTCTTGGTCATCGTCGTCGTCATCGTCATCGCCTTGGCCATCGTCTTGTTCATCGTCATCGTTATTGTCTTGATCATCATCTTGGTCATTGTCATCGTAATCGTCATCATCATCGTCATCGTCAATGGCATCGCCATCGTCATCGTCATCGTCATCGCCATCGACATCGTCACCGTCGTCATCGTCATCGTCATTGTCATCGTCATCATGTACAATCACGATTTAAAATCACGGACCCACTGATTTTAGCATCTCAATTACCCACACCTATTTCTACTTGACAGTCTAGTTTCGTTAATATACGTTATCAGCGACGCACTATTTAATAAAATAATTAAGCCGCAACTTGAAGTATTATTAATTATTAATGTGACTAACTCACCATCTCAGACATTATAAACTAAATTATTGGAAATAAACATTTTACAATTGTTTTTTGGTTCAGGACTATTTTTTATCGTTTTTTCCAGCAGTCTAAAGAATAGCTACGCTTGAAATAACTATACGCGAGTACATGTAAAATCTGGCAAATAAATATAATTCGACTATGGGACGATTTAAAAGGTTATAATATCATGTCCACTCACTTTTTCGTATTATATCTAAAATAGCTGTAAAGAAGTGTAAATGTCGAGTTGTATGCAAGGTTTGAAGTTTTATACGTTGAGTTTGTTTTTACTATGTGTATTATTTCTTCATATTATTCGGTGTTTTGAAATACAAAATAAGTGAAGATAAACGCAAAATCTATATATATATATTTATACTAAATCTATAGAAAATTTTTGTGTTCACGATTCACGCAAAACTGCCGGACGAATTTCCGTGAAATTTTGTATCCAAAATATAAATGACCGTATATAAAGTATAGACTCAACTGCAGAGAGGTGTAAGACAGGGTGACGTTATATCCCGAAACTCTTCACCGCTGCATTGGAAGACGTTTTAAGCTACTGGACTGGAAAGGATACGGTATTAACATCAATGGCGAGTACATCACTCACCTTCGATTTGCCGAAGATATAGTCCTTATGGCAGAATCGCTGAGGACCTAAACACTATGACATTCTCTACCAGTCTACCTCCAGGCTAAGCAGAGAAGATATTATGGGTGGAAAGTGCAAACAGCTAAGTAAATAATATCTATGTCTACATAATATTACCAAAACTACTAGTACATACTAAGATACATATTATAAACATAATTACACAATTACACAAATATATCATATAGATATACATACAATATATATATATATATATATATATATATATATATATATATATATTTATATATATATATATATATATATATTTACTAATTCTATTTATATACATATACATAATTCAATATAGCAGTTTCAAACTCCTATAAAAATGTAAATTAAAAACAGGAAAAGGAAAAGTTGGAATTTAAGGATATCAAAATTAAATGAAATCTACAAATTACTCCTGCAACGTTAGACAGTGATTCCAGAGCAAGCGTTTGAACGATGCCTTGCTCGTGGCTGCGCACACTGCCCGGTAACTCGATACATAGTCTTACCACATGGGAGTGAAAGATTTGTATAAAAGTTGGTGTGACAGAGGGGAACATTGAGGTTAGATTTTTCCGTAGAACGGAGACAACGATTATGGGAATCACACTGATACTGAAATTTGCATTTCAGATATTCAGAGACAAATGGATCGTGTAAAACTGAAAATAATGTGCACAGAATTCTGGAGTATCTGCGATAACGGAGAGGTAGCCATTTAAGCTGAAAACGATAAGAGGAAATGTGGTCGTATTTACGTAAACCGAAAATGAAGCGTATACAATTATTGAGAAGTCGATCCAGTTTGTTTAGTAGTTCTTACGAGGCATCAGCATAGCAAACATCTGCATAATCTAGAATAGGCAACATCAGAGTCTGTATTAGCATTGTGTGTCTGTATTGGTATTGCCTTAGTCCCTAACGGTAAAAATTCTTGAGACGATACAGATAACGCAGTGTTAGTGACCTTTTGCTCACTTCATATGTATAAGTAAATATATATATATATATATATATATATATATATATATATATATATATATATACATATACTTTCTTAATAAATACATTACACAATTTATAAAATAAAATATATACTAGAATAATAAACCTAAAACTAAAACCTTAAAAAATATATTGTAATAACTAAAATATATTATTAAAAAGAGTCCCTTTAGGCAAGGTTCTGAAGATACTGGCAGCGTTCCTCCCTTTGAATAGCTAGACTAATTCTTTGTCCGAGGTAGCTGCCAGCTCTTCGGTCTTCTGTGACGTCGACTAACCTTTTTCTTTTTCCTTTAAAATCCTTATAGCACTAGCACCGCACGGACCAAGGGTCTCGACACAGAATAGGACAAAACATATTCGGAGCCTAGACCCCTGTATTTGCATGCTTTAGCTTTTCAGCCGCTTCACAAGCCGCACCAGCTCTGTTATTGATTCCATGTAGACGGAAGGGCAAGTGTTTCTGAACAGGTTGCATCCCATACCAACACCCGGCCCATCTTCCATGGAATCAAACTCATACCGTCCGGTCTCTTGCCATCGTCTCTTGTGATACCAGAAGGCTCAAGTAGACTTGGCACGTTGTCGGTGGCAAGGGATCGGCGTATGATATCGTTAAGTGCTGCATGTCTCGAGAAGCGGCCTGCACTTTTGTTATGACAGTCCGTGATGTCCTAGCTTGTCAACTTCACTGCCACACGGACATTTATGAGGAACGCAGACCGGAACCCCAAGCCGTAGACAGGTTGCGATTCGGGCGTGTCAGGCTCAAGAAATGTTCCTGTATTTGACGAAGGGTACGTGAAGCCAGTAGCCGGCCTCTTGCGTACCCACGGCCAAAAGCCTAGCACGAGCCGAACCTGTACTACAGCTCAAAAGATTGTCATAAGTCAATTTGCAGTTTATGTCGTCCCAGCTCCTCTGTGAATTTGGAGAAACTGGAAATTTTGACCTGGGCATGCAATTAAGAAAGCGTTTCTAGCTTCTTTCAGGACAGCAATCTTACTTTACTTACTTTACTTAATACTTCTTATATACATATATACATAATTAAATATAGCAGTTTCAAACTCCTATAAAAATGTAAATTAAAAACAGGAAAAACAAAACACAGCAAAAGTATAGCTAGGAGAAAGTATAGCTAGGAGAATATCATGATCTACAGCATTAAAAGCGTTAGAGAAATCTATTAGGATCAACACAGTCAATTTTGAGTTTTCCATTCCTGTACGCAAATCTTCCTTAACTTTCAAAAGAGCTGGTAGTACTATACCGGCCTAAAACCAGATTGATATGTGCTAAGAAAGTTATTTTTGAAAATATAACTACAAATTTGTTTGTGGACAATAGCTTCAAGAACTTTAGATAAAAAGGAGAATGGATATTGGGTGAAAGTGAGAGAAAGAACTGGGGTTATTTATTTTGGGCAGCGGAATAACAAATGCTTTTCTCCAAAGTGAAGAAAATCCCAGTCAATAGTCAATGATTAATGATGTGAGTAATAATAGGAGTAACATAGTCTAGAATTAACCCTTATGTTCATACCCGGGTACCCGGGTGCCCACTGCGGTATTTTCGTGATAAAAACTGACAAATAATTAAAAAAAAAATTATCCGGGAATCCTCGTTATTAAGGTAAAAAGCAAACAAATCATGTATTTAAAAATGTTTTTATTTATTTATTTATTTTTCATTGGTTTAAACTTGAACCATCGCATCATGCGCACCCGGGTACCCGGGTACCCACAACAGTATTTGTATGAAATACGTTTGAAATTAATTTTGTTCAGGGATGATAATTGATTTTATTATTAAAACAGGGAAATACAACACATGTTTATTTACAAATAATATTATTTATTGCATTCTATACATTTTACAATATGAGTTCCGCGTTTTCGTCGTCTTTTTATTGTCATTTTGTAAAATAAGTAACAGGATCCAGTAATTTTCTTTCTTCCAGTTTTGTCCGTTGCAACCGATGGACCAGGGTCTTGCGTTACTCTTGTTATTTCACGACCTATGATACTCTCAATAGCAATTTTTGTTGTATAATTACGCATCACTTGAGGATTCGTCATACGTTCTTCAATCATTGGCTTGGCAAGTTCTTCACTGAGTTTGCGTAGAAACAGACTTTGTTCCGCTGTTTTCTTTTTAATCATTTTATTATTTTCATAATAAATTAGATATGCCGCGAGTGCAGCGATGGCCAATATGTTGAAGAACATTGTCATTGGCCATCTTGAACAGCGCCGCTGACTTGTATATCTTCTGAGCTTTTGGTCCATAGTGTCAACGCCAGTTTTATATTTATTATAATAACTGATGATATCAGGCTTCTTCTTTGCATCATCACCCACAGACATATTCGAATGCATTGTCGATATCAGAATTACTGCTTTATTTTTTTTAGGTACGTAAGAACACATCGTTACTTTGTCGTGAAATCCAAAAACTGTCGATTATTGCTTTCGTGATTTATTTGCTGCCAAGCTACCAGGGATGTATGGTTTTTTTTATTGTTCCAACAATGGTGAGATTCCAAGATAACAAGTGCTTTGCAACGGGTAGAGTTGTAAAAAAATTATCCATGCAGATATTTCTTCCACTTCCTCGGTAGAGAGCTGCTAATTCTTTTACCACTCTCTCTCTCCCTGATTTTTTTCGCGAGTATCGTTTATTCTGCCGGTATAAATTATCCCGTGTAAAGGGTAGGCGTTTTCAGCATCAGAAACCCACCAGATTTTTATACCATACTTAGCTGGCTTCCAAGGTAAATACTGAGTAAATCCTGTACGACCTCGAAATGGATATAATTGTTCATCAATAGTCAAATGCGAACTCTTTTCTGGATATTTCTTCCATTATTCTTTTCCTCTTGACTCTGAATATTATAAACACGTCTGAATTCAACAGTAACTCAAACTATACTGAAGGGCTAACATTCCTCCACTACGCTGTAGAAATGGCGAAAATTGACCTTGACTTTCTTTCCTATGAAGGGCAGCTGCTGTGCTCCGAACAATTGAAATAGTGTCTACTATCTGAGGTGCCCTTAACTTATTTTTCATGTTAAATACATTTTACAGCATTTAATGTCTTAAAACTCTCTTAAATACTCAATAACAATGTATATTTTAGAGAAAAAATTCTAAACACTTTTAGTTAATCAAAATATTAAAAAATTAAAATTTCATGTAATGGTACGGTACCCCGGGTGTAAACGACGTTAGTAAGTTTGGGTATGAACATAAGGGTTAAGGTGATCATAAGTCTATTCATCATCGAAGCCAACTGCCATAGACTTAATACAATAAATGGTCTTTTTATATCCTCATCAGCAACGGGAGAAAAGTTAAATGTGCAGTTATGAGATTGTGGCATGGAATGCAAATAAGAAATGGTACTTGATTTAACAGAAGCCTGCATTTGGGTATTTGAAGAAAATGTAAATTGAGGTCACTTATAGAAATGATTGCAGGGTCCACTTTACACGTTGGTTTACTGACGTGAAATTTCCATGTATCAGCCATAGAAGATTTCATGAAATTATCGTGAATATAGCGGCGTTTAGCGGCTTGTACCATCTGATTACATCGATTTCTCGCAGCTTTGAAGTTTGTCTGTGTGGTTCTGCTTGAATTTCCTAAACATCTGATCGCTCTTAGATATAGCCTTACGGATATTTTCAGCAATCCATGGCGCAGGCGAACGTTTTAACCTAACGTCACGAATAGGTGCGTGTTTGCCCAACAGCTTATGAATATTAGAATTAAATGTCGTAATCTTGTCATCAATACTCTATGCGTTAAATGTATTGCTCCAGTCTAAAAGCGAAGCATCATGTTGGAGCCCTTTGGCATTTAGCCTAGCAATTACTGACTTTACTTTGGGAGGTTTAATTTGATAGGAAATGAACAGCAAGTCATGTCGAGAAACCTGGAGCAGGAGTCGTCCGTGGCAGGCAACACGTTCTTCTGAGGAGACAAATATCAAATCTAACAATCTATCATCAGCAGTAAGATTGTGATGGGTGGTATCAAGTGGAAGTATAGAAAAATATTGCCGACTCAATAATTGAACGCAGTACACGCCATCTAGTAGTATCACTGAGAAGATTCGTATTAAAGTCACCCATCAAAATATGATGTTGATAATCAGAGAAAATTGAAAGAAGTGCTCTTCAAATTCATATAAATAACTAGAATTCGATGGACAATAAATCGTACCAAGCACAACTTTATTTCCACTAACAACAATCTCTAGAAAAATATATTCAAGTAATCCAGTATATTGTGAAGGTGAGGCTGATAAAATTTTGTAAGGGATACCACTTCAGGTATTTTGCCACACCACCTCCTCTTTTATTAATGCGATCGTTACGAAGTAAAACAAAACCTGTATTCCGTAAGAAGTAGAAGGCAGAGTTGGGTTTAACCAGGTTTCTGAGATAAGTATCGCGTGGATGCTTTGAATATTAAAAGTTTCTAAAAGTTCATTGTAATGCTGCGGAATACTCTGGGCGTTGATGTGACAAACGTTGAAATTTTAATTATAATCATCGAATTTTGGGTTAGGAGAACGAAGTGTAGGTAATTCAAGTCAGAGTTAGAAAATGAATAAAAGGAATCAGAATTAGCAGAGAGTAAATGAATCGTTATCGGAAACTGCCATGGCGCTGAAAATAAATTAATAACTAAATTATTTATTTGCCACAAATCTTTTAACAATTTAATGGAACCTGGCTTCTGCGCTTCACTAACATCTACTTTTGCTTGCGTAGTCGGTGATCTTGACAAAGCATCGTAATATCGATATTAGGTTAGCAGAAATTATAAGGAACTTAAATCGTGTTCGCTTAAATTTACTAACTAGTACGGCACGTCTGATAACTGAGGTCTACTTTAACTGGTGGCGCTCGAGCGTTTGTTATGATTATACTTTCCGTCTGGCTTAATTAGAACCATACCAAACTAGTTTATATCTATCTTCTACTAACTAGTTGCATTTGAATAATGACCAAAGCGGGATAAAATATTTTGGAAGCAAACTCACTGTTTATGTAAAATATATAAAATCTTTGTAGTAATCAATATGCAAATCCTTCCTTCTTTGTAGATAATATATGACACAGAATTATCCGCCAATCTTCGTCAAAGTTACACAGCCATCGGTACTGCTTCCTCTAGTGTATGCGTGAGCACGATGAATGAGTTAACTCTTCCGGACTTATGCACTTTCTATTTTTCGGAACGAATTTAATGTGTAGTATTTTAATTTAATTAGCTTAAAATAATGTATTACATTTTATTACAGTGTATATGTAATGTATTACAGTGTAGACACAACCACTCGCAACGAGGTCCGCGGGGAGAGGGGATCAGTATATAATATTATATAAAAATAAATTAAGATATAAATAACTAATTTAAATAAATATATAACTTATTTGGCTATAAATAAATATATAACTTATTTAAGTAAATAAAAATAAATATCTGTAATATATTATGTTTATGCTGTATTGTAATTTAGATTACTGCAACCAAACCTGCTGGTAAACTGTTTACAAAACGAGATTAAAAAAAGAAAAAAAAAAGAAAAAAAAAAGAAAAAAAATTATATGACATAGATTTTAAATCACTTTGGTCATAAAACTACCAGAAAACATTAAACATAAAATGCATCAAAAGTTGTTCTTATGCACACGAGTTATAAAACAAAAAGAAATAAGATATTGAAACACCACTAATAAAATATTCCATAATGTTAGTTCGTAACCCTAGATATACACACAAATACATATGGTTGATAATTACTTAAACTAAAAGTTGTTTACCAACTCTGAGCGGCTAGCGAATGAGAACAATGGGGATTGCATTCACTGTACAGAAAAAAAGGGACCTGCGCTAACGCTATTAAGTTGAACAACCAGTAACCGCACGACCGTCTATGTATAATCATCACACAAATTATCGTAAAAATTATCTAATATTAAAGTTTTTTAACCGTACGCCTAGTTCGTGGTAATTCCCTGCGTATTTCCAGGCTCCCTCGAAGCCCTTGTTTCTTCCATCACCGGTTGAGATTCCTCATCACATCCTGGCTTGCAATGTTGACGTATCAGCCAGTTGAGGTCTTCATTGGATTGAATACTCTGGCGGAATCATCGGCAACCTGACGCTGATGAAGCCATTTGAAGACCAGACCTTTTTCATCCCAAATTGTCTTCGAGCTTGCATGAACAAATTCTGCCTGTATTTTGTGAGAAACTCGGATAATGTAAACGGTGTTCCCTTCAACATACTCTTTTTGTACCAGGCGCTAGAACGCATCGAGAAATCAGCAAAACGGAAAAGTATCGGTCGGTTGTGATCCGTCTTAGCCATACCGAGTCTATGAGCCATCCGGATAGAAGATGATGAGAGATGCATCATACTCATGTTTCTGAAGGATGCTTACAACAACATTGGGTACATCTTCATCTTAAACACCACTTAACAAAAGATATTTTCTGCGGTGTCTTATCTCAATGGTGTCAACTGACCGACTTAACTCTGCTATTTGTTGTCGAAACAGGTTGAACATATCTTGAACAAAGTCTCGAAACGAAGTAAAAATCCTGACCATCCTTCTCAGCAGCAACAGCTTTGGTAGAACTGGTACCGAGTTGCTTCTCAAACTCTTCCATCCGACGAGTGATTAACGCTTCCAGGGACCTCTGAGTTTCGGCAATGTCAGCAATTGTGGCCATAGTATTGTTAAAAATTCACAAAGTGATTGGAGAAAAATTGTGCTCCAGCAGTGTGGTGCAATGGAAATAAAATCGATTGCATAACCAACTTGTACTTTTACTTTAAAATAAGTTACGTGTTTTAATAAGTGACAATGTCCCTAAATTAAATGTAAGTAACTCAATAATTAAAAATGTATTTATATTTCACTTAAAATGTGTATATTATATATAATATATTACTGTGTATGTTTCAACAAGCATGTCTTATATGTAACTAAATAAATGGAAAGGAATTTGAGAATATGACAGTTCCGTAGCTCAATGGCTTAGCAGACTCAAAGGCCGCGGGTTCGATTCCCGCACAGAACAAATGTTTGTATGCCCTAGGATGTATGAGTATCCTTGTGCAATTTATTAATGTGAGCTGCGTCCATGATACAGAAGAAAATTCTACTGTGTGGCCAGAAAAAAATGTAAAGACATTTCTTAGCGTCCTATCGCTAAATTAGATAAGAACTCATAAATAAAGTAACGAAATACGGTAAATAAAGGTGAGTAATTTTTTATCAAAAACTACAGGTTTTACCCCATCTTTACAGGGGGCTGCCCTTTAAGTTCGTTTTTTTCTTCCCTCTAATATAGTTGAGATGCTAAACAATGTTAATAAGATAAATAATTTAAAAAATCAAAAACCCGACTGCAAAACAGACAATTTAAAATTAATGCATTAAAAAAACCGAAACAAGATTGAGAATAGAAAACAATATTAAAATAAACTATAAACAAAGTAAAAACTACTTTGGTTTAACAGACATAATATTAAGAGTTGAAAGCCTTAGTTAAATATCCGCATTAAGTTTAGTAGCAAGTGGAACCCATTAACCTTATTATACCTATAATTCCTTATGTATTTTGAAAAGCGTGGGACTTTCAATATTTATTTTTCGTAGCCTTCTATTAAAATACTGCTTAAACATATTATTAATAATTATCCCATTTCTTATGTTAGAAATTATTCTCAAAATTATTTGAACAAAATGGATAGTTATCAGTAAGGACTTCACGAACACTCAAACAACACAGTAAGTAGTAAGAAGTAAATACAAGATAACACCCAAATAGGTGCAGTATGCAAACCAGCAGTAGGTCAGCCTCACCGCACACACATCGGACAGAATCATGACACCTAAGATTCGCAGAATGATTAATTCATGCTAGTCACCAGCATCGTCCCTTAGGTATACTTTGTGCATATTTTGTTGGTATATAATATGTGCGAATTAGTGGGGACTCATCGTTAAACTTTTCCTCCCTCATGTCCTTTTTTTTCACCCTCATTTCTAACAATATAATTTAAGAAGAGCTACGCAGCAAGCTAAATATCTGGAATTTCGTCCAGGGAATGACGGAGGTCTGAAAGAATACCAGCGTTAAATAGAAGGAATTTGCGCAGGAATTGCATGAATTAATTCCTCCTTTTGTTGTCTACATACCACGTATTCAAACTAAACGGTTACTTTGTCGTGCATACACTGTTAAATATTTTAGTAAATTGACAAATGTTTTACAAAACACAATATGAGTAAAATTACAAATCAATGTGGTCAATAATAAACAATAACAATAATTTACAATACACTAATTTATTTATGTTAGTATATTTAATATATATTTATGTATATTTATCATTTCCTTTTATATATTTATTCAGTCCAACCAGATGAGAATACTTTATGGATACCCAAATAATAATAATTTAAAATACAATTCGAGTAATTTACCAAACCATGTGAGGAAACCTACTAAGATGAGTTATAATTTTACAAACTTCATGTAGTAATCCTACACGTATTTTAATATTAACAAACTGTGGTCAGTTATCAATAAAAAAAATTAAATTACGAACATTGTTTGTAATTTGAATTACTACAGTTTTTTGTAAAATTATAAAAAAAATATTGAAATTGAAATTACTTTCAAGTGAAGAAAATTACATTGGCGCATTGTTATTCCACAAAAAATATTTTTCTTAAACGTTTTGTAATTTTACCAATATTTTTTAAATATTGTTTGAGATTTCATTACTATATTTTTTTTAAGTGACAAACAGAAATAGATTTCAAATCGTTATAAAGTATCGGAGACTTATAAATATCTTTAGTATTTCTACAACTTTGATTTGGAAATCACGTAATGCATGGTAATTTAAACAAAAATTTTTATTTCAAGTACACGTTTTGTAATTTTACTAAACTGTTGGACAATTCTCAATAAAAAGTTTTTGACCAAATCCAAAAAGAAAAATGTAAATGAATTTACAAAGGCACTTAGACAACGCATCTGTATTTTGTTACTTAACCAAGAATATAAATAGGTGTCTAACGCCTACAGCACCCACATACCATAGGTTGACTGCTTATCACCTTTCCGTAATTTTAAAATATAAAATTCGTCTATTAGAACTTAAGAAAGAAATTAAAAGGAGTCAGCGCAACGCATTTAAACTTTTCATTAAGTGCATAATGTGTGAAAATAATAATTTCATCTTCTCTTAGTAACTGGAATGAAATGTAAATGCATTTCATTTCCAGTCGTTTGTACCTTGGCTTAAATTAGCCGTCTCTAACTAAAAGGACCATGCTTTCACAGAAATGCAATTTAGTATAGCGTAATGTGGCAGCACTGCTGAAAACAACTCGACTCAGTTTATTACTAACAACATAGATTAATTAGGTTTTTGTATATTAACTTCCCGACAACTTTACTTTACTCCGAGTGAACTTAAAATGCTTGTATTGGGAGTGGTTCGTGAGAGTAGTCGAATGGAGGATTTGAAGCCACGACTTTTTAGGAGTCTTCTAAATATAAGGAAGTTTATATCTCGATGTATGTTCTTTTTAGTATGTATGTTAAGCGATATCTTTGTCAATTGTGAACCGAATTTGACGATTCTTTTTTATTAAATAGTTTAAACGTCAGGGGTTGTCTATGATCATAAACAATAATAAATAATAATAAATTAATATTTATTTTCTCAAAACATCTCATTAAATCACAATAAACTAAGTAACAATGAACTATACAGCTAAATAACAGCTATAAATACCAGCTAAATAAGATCTAGGTGGGGGACTGGTGCCCAAACTAGGTTGTCCTGTGCTATGTGATCACCAGGCCCCTCCCTCAACAGAAGTAATGTTGCTGTAAAACACTAAATAAACAGTAAGGCTACGTGTAATAAAATTAGATTAAAATATACTTGTTCAGTGTTTGAGTTTTTGTTAAGTGTTATTAATGTGGTGTGTGTGTGACGGACATAAATATATTTAATAATTTGTTGCAAGATTATTTAGGATTGGACCTCTGTAATTGAAAAATCTTCGAGCAAAATAATAAATTGGTAACTGGTATTGTGCATACAGTATGAGGAAATCTTTTGTTTAATATACGATTGAATAAACCATAGATATAGTATAGTATAGATTGGCAATGGAGTGATTAGGCGAGACCAAAATCAAAAGACACAAGTGTGCGTGTAATGTGCATGTTTGGATGACAAATAGTGCTACACCATGCATTGCCTGCCTTACTATAATTATCGATACCCATTGCAGTATATTCGTGTCTTCTGATTTGACGCGGATGATGTAATTGAATATTTTTACCCAACTACGGCGAAGCCAAAAGGATAGTTACAATTATAAAATGCTACGTATGTATGTATCTTCATCTGTTCCCTCAGATCTTCTAAACTACTCAATGTATATTGACAAATTAGATATCTTTAAAAGCATTGTGCCCTTTCGCGGGTTTTAAGCTACATGAAGTCACATAAAAACTAACATGGCGGCTTATTGTGGACATAATGAAACATTGAAATACATGCTATTGTATGTATTTTTTTAATATTTAAAAAACTATATATAAGAAAAACAAACTAAAAACTTAAATTATCATACAGTCCTACTCCTTGTGGTATTGTGCCAAGAACGCAGACTGCGTTTCCTCGCTGAATGGCTACACTAATTAAATAAATATTGAAATATCGTGTCTGCGATCCAATAAAAGGTGTGATTCAGAATATTCTCGAAGTTCCGAAAATACATGTTATAAAAATATTAAATTTATTAGGATTTATTAGTTAAAATATTTTATAAAACTGAAGTATCCAACGCACTTACAGTCCACCTGACGATGGTAGTGGTTACTGCATGGGCTGCAGCCCATGGAAACTTTCAGCTAATTTCAAACTAAGAAGCTCGTTGTTACCTATACGGGCTGAGATGGAATGCCTTATAGCCTTTATTTATACCGGTACTACGTAAGAGGTAATACCTACCTAGACGACCTCCCAGACAGAAATAAGGTCCTACCACTTAGTTTATACATAAATTTTAAAAATGTTAATATAAATTCACTGAAAGAAATGCTGTTCTTAAAAATTATATGCGTGTTATGATGTGTACATAAATTAAAAGTTAGTAACTAAAACCAAATTGTAATAGAAAATGTATACTAAAAGGTATTAAACAAGACTACGATGTCAGTTTTAGAATATTGCGAAACATATTCAGATAACTATTGCTATTCAGGTACATATCTATGATAAATAAATTATTTATATATTCTAATAATAAAATAAGCTTCAATAATATATAATTTTACTTATAAGTGTTTATGATTGGATGTGTTATAGTTTTTCCTTAATGCACCTCTATGTTAATGTTACAGCCTATTAAATTGCACTGCTGAACATAGGCCTCCCCATGGATTGATCACTACGCTTGTTGTTACGCTTGGCAAGCGGGTTGGCAACCGCAATTTTGTATGTTTCCTCTGTCGCCTCTTACGACACCCACGGGATGATATGAGGTAGTGGATATATTCTTACACCGCCACTACACAGTGGGCACCTTTATGAGAAAACATTTTCTTCAAAGTACTTGCTGCATATAGTCGACCATTTGCTTTTGGGAACCAATTCTTCTCTATTTATTATTTTCAAACATTTTTGACGAATATCAATATTTTGTGAAAATCTGTCACAGCATTCACTTACTATCAGGTGAACTGTGTGCTCGTTTGTCTCTAATTCTATTAAAAATAATTTTCATACGTTTAGAAGAATATTTAGCTACGGTAACTTAAATATAAAAATAAAATATTACTAAGTTGAATAAGGCTGCATGCAAGTAAATAACTTTTCTTTTTAATAACATTTCGATAAGATATTATCGATAATGTCAATCTCTACAAAAGTGAGGTTAAAATTAACAGAATTTCATGTATTTGTAATTATTTTAATTTCAATTGCTCTGCATTCAGATGATTCTTATTATAAAATGTGATGATATTTCCTATCCATTGAAGTACAAATTGTTTGTACCTGCTCTAAAAGACAGCATTTAGACAGCTAAACATTTCAATCGTACCTACGAGTAAAATGTATAATAATGTGGTGTTTCTTTCTGAGGTGAGTTATATTTAGGTACTACGCACCTAGTCATAATTAACTACGTCTATTAAACACTAATTTTCACTTTAAAACCTGAGATTTTGCAAATACAAGCGGAATTTATTTTGTTCACGAATGACACCAGGCTGATAGCGTGTATGTGAATGGTCTAGTCTATCTTTCTCGCTCTAACATACGCGTAAATTATGCTCTTTCTCTTTTGCATTGCCAATCTATTCTAACGTTAGTCAGTTACTAAATCTATGGAATAAACAAACATGTTATATTTTTATCTTGTAACTATATATCGCTACACGTTTTAAATCACGATGCGGTTAGGTTATTGAAAATGTGTATAGGGTTTACTAATTATATTGAATAAAGTATCTATACTTTTCGGGACATTGAGTTTTTATTCATCCCTGGCTTTGATAAACTAACAGGGGTGGTTCTCTAAGGGTGACAAAGTAGACATTGAAATTTGTAATGAGTACTATTATAATGGTACTGTATTGGGAGGCCTTTTGGTTTAGCAGTGGGTTTTAATGGCATGGGTAAATTTATTACAGCTACTTTATAACAAACATTTAAATACAGTACTTTACTGAATACTGTACAAGATGTCACCGCACTTTCGCACTTGAAAAGTCATTGACTATCAGCCAACCGCTTATTTCCCTCGCGGAACCATTTTATTCTGGTCACTTTTAAAGGAACCCTTGCTTTGCGTTTTAAAAATATTCTAGGCTATAAACGAAACTGAGACTGTCAATTTTCTGCGATGTGAAATAAAAACTGTTTTCTTTATTTCTTATTATCATAGTATAATATTTTTACAATGATCAATTATTCATTTATAACCCAAGGGGCCTGCAGCTGTCCGACTTCATGGAGAAAGAGGGACTCTTTATGATGAACTCTTTCTTCTAGAAGCGGCCCCACACGAAGTGGACCTGGTCGAGCCCCGAAGGTTGATTCACAGTTCATTCCGTCAATCTGTTTGTAGTTATTTTATTGGCAACATTTTAAAATTCTATGGCGACAACCTCTACTTTGTGAAACTGTTTGACTATAGACTATTATATGTTTAACAATTGACATTTTCAAGGGTAAAAAGGGGTAAAAAATCTCCCTTCACGTATTAATATATATATTAATACGTTAAGGGATTTTTTTTACCCCTTTTTAAGAATATTGTGCTCACGGAGGAGTGTGAAATTTGGCATAGTTAAAGTTTATATTAATAAGGAGTGCAGAAAGCTAAAGTTTATAGATAATATGTATAACAAATATAATTGAAAATGTCAATTGTTAAACGTCCAATAGAAAGTGAAAAAAAGCAAAATCGTTGTCAGGTGAAATTATGAAAAAAATCATAAAACATTTCTATCTTCTAAACTACTAAGAATCATGGAGGTGATTCGGATACCTCAATATAAGGCATCTAAATTTTATCTCTGGACGTCACCGGCCTACCTGTATAAATAACTTAAATTAGCTTTGTTTTTTATATTTGTAAAGCCGATAATTTAAACGATTTATATTCTACCCTCATCAAAACAACATCTCACTTTAAGGGCAGTGCTATATCTGTTATAGAAGTTATTAATAGGGCATTCATAACATCCAGACAGTTTGAAAAATGCTCAATATGAGCAGGCAATATAATAAAAACTATTGCGATAATTAAATTAACCGGTCTTTATGATTAATGTTTGTTACTTATAGGGCAGAGCAATAAAAAGGTAGGTTAGGTTAAGTTATGACCAGACAACGTGGTAATGAAGTTTAAACCAGTATTAATATTACGTAGCCCGATTTGACTTGTCACTATTCATATTGCCCGGGCATTATAAAAATAGTGCCTTGATTATATTTTAATATTATAATAGGTTATTTAATAGTTTAAAGTGTTCTATTGTTCAATTTGCTCATCATTTAAATTTAATTTGCGTGCTATAGATTAATTTAGCAAAACATGGGAGTAGAATAGTGCACGACAGCTCCGTGGCGCAGTGGCTTAGCAATGAGTTGTTGTGCTGTGGGCCGCGGGTTCGAATCCCGCACGGAACAAGTATTTGTATGGCCTACAAATAATTGTTCTGGGTCTGGATGTTTGGCCTCGTGCAATATATGTTTGTAAATTGCCTCCACGATACAGGAGAAAATACTAGTGTGGGGTAACGTTTAAAAAAAGGATACAACTAAAAACTGTATATTAACAATGTTTTTTTATTATTATTCTTAATCACCTGGTATACAACATTTCCAAATACCGCTACCTCCTTGTATGGAACAAATAAAATACTTTAGCGATCAGCCGAAAGCTTTTCCTTTTAGGACCTGAATTTCTGCTAAATCGTATTGATTTATTGCTTTGACAGGGCACATTACCTCCGCAACATGTCTGGGGTTAACGAACGCTGCGAATGCAAACAACCCTTTTCGAACGTCATTAATTTAAAGGAGCTTTTTCAGATATTCGCCGTGAACATTCTTTTATCGGTGCTTTTGTATTTATTTATTTATTTAAAATCTTTATAGAATTTAAAACGTTTTGGGCAATCTCTACCAGTCAACGAGTTAAAAAGGACCTACATATAAAAATATCATAAGCGTTAGCCGGTAGTGAAAGTTTCGCGAAAAATAATAGTCTGAGATCTGGCGAGGAATTTTGGGGAGGTCCTTTCGGCATGTTGAAATTGTGAAAAAATATAATTTCGTTAATTGGCGAATCCAGTCCCGCGAGTCTGGCAGAGCGTTTGCCGTTATTTCGTTACTGCGCAGCATATAACATTTGCAAAAAAAATATAAAAAAAATGTTTTTTTGGCAACTTGATTTCTTTTTTATCTTTTAAGTTAGTTTTATATAATTCAAAAAAAATCCCAGACGTTTTGTAGGTTATAAAGTAATACCAGACCTACCGAAAAATATTTTATAAAAATTCCCAAAAAATATACTTTGAGCAATCTCAAATTTTAATCACGTATTTATTGAGTACTTTTTATAATACCTGCAAATCGCCTGACAAATTTAGCGGTTATAAACAATTCCCAGATGTGAATAAAATTTACAAATAAATACGACAAAAAAGTCTAATGCGCAGCCATAAGTACGAGAAACATATCTTATCGAGGCATGCTGGCAGCTGATGGGGGCCCAAGCTCCTCGCGCTGTGATTAGTTATTGAGAAACCGCGTGTTTCCAGTATAGTTCCAGCTCTGTATTCACAACAGAGTATTTTGTGTGAGAGCAATCATAGCATCGTGAAAAATTAAATTCTTGTTTTGGGATTTAGCATGTATCTATGCGCATATATGACCATGGAAATATCTGTGTATAGTTTGAAAACAGAAAACAGAATTTTTTATTCAATATAGATTATAAATAATACTCATTGAAAGTCACTTTTGTTTAATTACCACTGGTTCGAAAAAAACCTCTGTCGTGGGAAGAACCAGCAAGAAACCCAGCGGGACTTTTTTTAAATAACAGCTTACAATCATGTATATGTTACACAATTAACCACACAAAACAAATTAGAAATAGCTTGGTAGCGAACACTCATTCCAGGGTTATTATCATCCATAAATTCCTTAATATTATAATAACCCTTTTATACAAACTATGTTTAATAAACTTTTTGAATTTTGAGCAGGTCGAATTTTGTATATATTCTGGGATTTTGTTGTAAAAGCGTATACATCGCCCCAAGAATGAATTACTGACTCGGTGGAGTCGAATAACTGGTACTACTAGCTTGTTCCTAGTATTTACAGAATGAATATCATTTATTTTTGTATAACTACTTTTATTTTACGTTAGTGTACGTACATTACATTTTCATAAATGTATTGAGAGGCCAAAGTTAATATATTAATTTCCTAAATTTTTGTCGGAGCGACTCTTTAGGTTTTAAATCATAGATTGCTCTTATGGCGCTCTTCTGTAAAACAAATATAATTTCAGTGTCAGTTGCGTGTCCCCATAGCAAAATACCATACGACATTATGCTATGGAAATAGCTAAAGTAAACAAGTCTAGCTGTTTCCACGCTGGTAAGATTTCTAATCATTTTACAGCATATGCTGCAGAACTAAGTCTGCTTGCTAACTTTGATATGGGGGCTCCATTTAAGCTTCGCGTCTAGTATTGTTCAAGAAAATGGTGGTATCGACAAGACTCAGTTCCTCCCCATTTAAAATTACATTAGTATTTAATTGTCTGACATTTGGAGTCATGAACTTCATACATTTCGTTTTAGTGCTATTTAAAAGTTAAAGTAAAGTTATAGTCTATATACGTCCCACTGCTGGGCACAGGCCTCTCTCATTTCTGATAGGGTTTTTAGGGCAAGGAAATGTCCGCCGCGCTGCCCCAATGCGTGTTGGCGAACTTCACATGTCTTCGAAATATTTTTTTTTTTTGATTTCTCAGACATGCAGGTTTCCTCACGATGTTTTCCTTCACCGCCGAGCACGTGGTAAATCAGCACTTAAAATTGCAATTAACAATTTCATTGGTGCCGGCGGGGATTGAACCCGGTTGCTCGCGTATTGTGAAACTTAGAGCGAGCGCTAACCATCTGAGCTACCACGGCTACTAAACTTTAGTGCTATTTAAATGCAAGTTATTAACATTAAAACAATTTAATAATTTAGATATAGCATTATTTACTTCGTCATATTTTAATAATTGTCGTTTTAACTTGAAAATTAATGAAGTGTCATCAGCAAATAATACTATATTATGGTTATCCCCTACTATATAAGGTAAGTCATTAATATACAAGAAACAGAAAGGGCCGAGAATTGAGCCTGAGGCACGCCCATTTGCACTATCGACCCGGAAGAACTCATATTATTAATGATAACTTTTGAGTTCTGTTACTTAAATATGAAACAATTAATTTAAGAGCATTACTTACATCGTAGTGTTGTAGTTTCCTGATTAATGTTTCATGGTGAACACAATCGAAGGTTTTGGATAGGTCACAGAATATACCCAAAGCATCCTGTGAATTCTCCCATGTATTGAAAATATATTTAATCAGCTCAACACTAGCACCAGTTGTCGAGCGACTCCTTGTGAAACCGAATTGATTTTTATGAACAAAATTATTTACATTAAAAAATTAACATTTGATCAAAAGAAATTTTTTCAAAAATTTTACTTAGTGTTGGCAGTACAGAAATGGGTCTAAAATTGGCGGGGTCTAATGTACTACCAGATTTAAATAAAGGTATTACTTTACTATGCTTCATTAAATCAGGAAACACACCATATTCGATACTAGTATTAAAAATAATAGCTAGTTGAGGCGCGATTATATCGATTATAGACGCAATAACTTTAACAAAAATCCCCCACAGATCCGCAGTTTTCTTAATATCAATAGTCTTAAAATATTTTTCAATATCTTTTGGTGATATTTTATGAAATGTAAAATTCTTTGTACACGCATTTACATTTTGTTTAAGAAATTATTCGGCGACGGCAGGAGAAGAATTCAGTGACTTAGTGGTTAAGATCGGAATATCAGTAAAATATTTCTCAAAAAACCATTGCAACATCCTGATCTGATGAATTGTTTTAGATCAGTGTTGTAATAATTTGTATAATAGCTATTAATTTTAACCTCGTAAGGCTTGAGCTTGGCAAAAATATGTTTTAATAATTACCGCCCCATGTCTTAAAAAGGACAATATTTATAGTAGTTTTACTCAAATATTATAATTTATGAGGTTTCACACTTCACAAATTATAATATTTGAGTAAACACCTCATATTGAGATTTACACGACCATCGGAGCACTTGTTTCACTGTTTCTACTAATAGTTCACATGCGCAGACATAAAACACAAAATTGCACAACTTTTACATATCTAAATCCACTTCCAACCATTATTTCAACAATAATATAGGAGCAGCAATCCACCGCCGGTCAAGTTCCCGTCAATATCCATCTCGAGGGGCTTGAAATATTAGACCATAGAGTAACATAATTATATAAACTGAGGATAATAGACGTTTGAATATATAATAAAAAATAAACGATAATAAAGAATTATTATGAATTAATTAAAGAGTAATGTAACATACCGCCTTTTGTTTTTTCTTTATGTTTGTTTCTTGATTATTAATTTGTTTTCTTGGTTACAATAAAGAGTATTGTATTGTAACTTTATTAACAGCAACGTTTTTCTTTAATATATTATGCTTAGATATTATGAATCTCTCAATATAATGAAATATTATTAAAATAATATTTAAAAAAATATTATTTACTTCAATTCAATAATGTTGCCCAAACATAATTGTACAATATTTTGTTTGGGCAACATAACTGAATTGAAATATTCTTGATTTTCAACGTACAAAATAATTCATTTTTTTATAGAATAATGGTGACAAGCGAGTACACAGCCCACCTGATGGTAAGTGGATACGGTGGCCCATAAACATCTACATCTATCCTCGGACACATAAAATATCCAGTAAAAAGGACCACCAGTTCTCTACACTCACCATACGAAACGAAAGCTGCTACATTACGCTAGTATTCATTAGTAGCCCATCCATTCGTGTTACAACCATAATATAGCTGCAGCATGGCTCCACGACGTACAAAATGTATGTAAAGTCGTAGGGGTATATTTGCCATAGTTGCTACGCTTAGCTAGCGAGTTGGCAACAGCATTTTGTTATTATTTTGGTATTTTGTGGCCTCTCACGACACCAATTACAAAATATTGCTGAGTAATAAATCGTAATTTCGAACTTTATCTGCTAAGTTAATGTATTAACTGTAATATATCTATATATTAGGTCCTTACATATGAAATAAGCGTTTTGTCAAATATTTATGAGTACGAGTTCTACCGTGGCACCAGTGCTGCAGAAACAGCTCGAAGGATTAATGATGTGTAGGGCGCTGGTGTCGCAAAAGAAAGCACGGTACGTTTTTGGTTTCAACGTTTTCGTTCTGGAAATTTCGGCCTTCAGAACTAACCCCGTGGACGGCCGGAGACCAAAGTGGAAAATGAAGAATTAAAGACTATTGTGGAAGCGGATCCATCACAAAGCACTTCAGAGACAGCTGCAGGCTTCGGGGTAAGTGATAAAACTGTATTAATCCACTTGAAGCAAATCGGGAAAGTAAAAAAACTTAAACGATGGGTACCTCATGAATTGAATGAATCGAACTTGCAAACACGCGTCGACTGCTGTTTTACTTTGCTCAACCGATACAATAATGAAGGGAAAAGTGGATACTGTACGATAATCGGATGCGCTCGTCGCAATGGCTGAACCCTGGAGACCCAGCCAAATCCTGCCCTAAACGAAAATTGACTCAGAAAAAAGTACTTGTGAGTGTTTAGTTGACTAGCGCCGGTGTCAATCACTACAGCTTTCTAAAATCTGGCCAAACGATTACGGCAGATATCTATTGTCAGCAACTGCAAACCATGAAGGAAGAACTAGCTGCTAAACAACCGATATTGGTCAATCGCTCTAGGCCACTGCTGCTTCACGACAACGCAAGACCACACACTGCACAACAAACAACCACTAAGTTAGATGAGCTACAATTGGAATGTCTGCGACATCCACCGTACTCCCCGGACCTTACTCCAACAGATTACCATTTTTTCCGGAATTTGGACAACTTCTTACAAGTATAAAAATTCAACTCCGATGTGGCAGTCCAAACCGCCTTCAAAGAGTTTATAGATTCTCGCCCCCATGGTTTTTTTTTAGTAAAGGGATCAATGAACTACCTATCAGATGGCAAAAGTGCATAGATAACAACGGTGCATACTTTGATTAATTAAATATATTTTACAAAAAAAAAAAATTACTTTATATTAATCCCTTACAAAACGCTAATTTCATATGTAAGGACCTAATATATTTACTTGTCCACGGCCCTACAGTAGAAACTCGTATTATTCCATAATCCACTCATTGTACTATAATATAAACAAAATGGGAGAGTTGCATGGGCTTCTCATTTTCTCTTATACCTCGGTCACGTTGCTATCATAATTATACGAGGTGCTTCGACCGAAGAGATTAGTAACTGGAACTTATTAAACACAGGTAGTATCACGTCTAGGATTCACCACTCGCACTATAGTTGAAAATATAAAAATCAAAAACCCCTTTTTCCCCCTCCTCCTCCGATCACAGGAGTGGAAAAAACCCCACTCCCGCAGACCATCCACAGGCTCTGCTCCCGATATGTCATTAAGTTTAGAGCTGAACACAAAAATCTTGATATTTCCTGGACAATTGTGTACCAGAAGGCCGGGCGGGAGTGAGTTAATAATCTCTTCGGACGAAGCGTTTAATCATTAATTATATTTCATTTTTCGTCCTCTAGATTAGTATCAGGAACTTATTAAACACAGGTAGGTAGATATTTAGAGCGAGATCAAGAAATATCAAAATCCATTTAGGGAGGGTAAGACTACTCTGTATTTACTTGCCACAAAGATGTGATAAATACATGTCCGGTATTATTTGTACTATGATAATTTAAATCTGTCAATCATTCATATAAGATCGACGGCTACGAGCGCAGCGGTCCAGCAGCGAGCCGCGGCGCAGAGGGCTGCAAGCCTCGAATCCTGTACGGAACTATTATTTTGCATGGCCCCCAAGTTATTGTTCTGGGACTGGACACTTGTCTTTGCGCAATTCATTCATATAAAATGCCTCCGCGATAAAGGAGAAAATCTCTATTTGTTTTTCTTTTTTTTATAAAAGAGGGGGTAAACGATCATGCCGCTCACCTGATAGTAAGTGACTACCGCCGTCCATTAACAACCGCAACACCAGGGGAATTGCAGATGAGTTGCCGGCCTTTTAAAAAGGTGTAAGCTCTTTTCTTGAAGATCCCTAAGTCGTATCGGTCCGAAAAAATCGCCGGTGGTAAACAATTCCACAGAGAAGTTGTACGAGGAAGAAAATTCCTAGTAAAACGCACAGCTGTGGACCGATTCCTCAGAGCACTCCCCGTGGTAGATTCGATAGAAAATGCAAAGGGATGCAACAGCCCTACGCAGCGCCAGTGTATCGAGCTGATCAAAAGAAATAGGTCGTCGACGATTCGAACCGTTTTGCGTTGGATGCGGTCAAGTGGAAGGAGCTGGCACTGGCGAACAGTATTCCATGTGAGGCTGAACTTGCGCTTTGTATAGTTGCAAGCGATGTGCCGGCATGAAATACTGTCTCGCTCTGCTGAGCACGCCACGTTTTTACATTGAACGGATTGAACTGGACCAGATTTAGTTGCCCCCAATCCGAGACTTTGTTCAGCAAAGACTTGACTTCAGACAGAAGTTTGTTCCGGTACTCGGCGACGTTTTCCCGAGAAATATTGGCACGGCCCGTGTATAAGGCATCACTAGTGCTGTCGTCTGCATAGCAATGAATGTTACCAGCTTGCAACATATAATTGATATGCAAAAGAAACAGCGTTGGTGATAGTACGCAGCCTTGTGGAACACCAGCGTTAGTAGGCTTGTAATCAGAGCACTGTCTACTACGACCTTGATGCCCCGATCAGCAAGGAAACTGGTGATCCAATTGCACAATTTTTCGGGAAGCCCATAGGGAGCTTCGAAAGAAGCGCTTTGTGCCAGACCCGATCGAAGGCCTCGCTATGTCCAAATTAACGGCCAATGCTACCCTTGGACTCTACTACCTCCGCCCATCTATGAGTCAGGTAGACCAGAAAATCACCAGCTGATCGACCCCGAAGAAACTGTTTTGGTCACTAATCAGCTGGTGATCCTCAAGGTACCTCATGAGCTGGCAATTTTAATAGACTCCATTAGTTTGGAGAACAAAGAGGTGATGGCGATAGGCCTGTAGTTGGTCGGGTCTGAGCGGTCGCCTGAGCGATCGGCTTTCTTTTTATATAGGAGAGGGGAAAACGAGCATGCGGCTCACCTGATGGTAAGTGACTACCGCCACCCATGAACAACCGCAACACCAGGGAATTGCAAATGCGTTGCCGGCCTTTTCCTTTGCGGCATGGGCCAGTGAGTCGTCCTCTCTGTACAGAGGTGGAAGAGATGGCTTTCAGAAGTTCCCTTGGACAGCCTTGGCGAGAGACTAGAATGCACGGGTTCCCGAACGAAGGTGAACTAGCTTCTCGCAAATTCTGTTGGTGTGCTCAGACCTTGCCTTGGCAATGACTCTTTTGAAGGACCTGAAGGCGTAATTATACTTATTTTTAAAAGCGCTGGTGTTTACATGCCGAGACGTTGATGCGTCACCTCAGGCTCGGTAGCACTCCTGTTTATAGCGTGATGCTGTTTTACAGGAGCGACCAAACCATGGCTGGGATCTGCCTCCGATGGGCACCACAGAAATTGAATAAAAATTTCCATACCCTGAAATACCACATCAGCAACAGAATCAGCAACAACGCTGGGATCTTCCGGCGAGAAGCAAACCAGCCCCCAAGGGTAGGATGCAAAAAAAACCGCATCTTAGTCTAATCGGCCGATCTATGGTGCCAAAGACGGTGGCAGCATGCAGAATTCAACCGCGACGTTAGTGTGAGTGGCACCATACTCCGGACAAGACAATAGTCTGATGAGCCTAAAGGAGCGTCGACGGAAACCTGATATCCGTCCGGATGAGAGGTCAGCAGAAGGTCTAATAGGGAAGGAGCATGATCCTCCACATCTGGAATCCGCGTAGGCGAAGTAACCAGCTATGTCAGAACATATTCCAAAGCAAAGTCATAAACAGATCTCCCTGGATGATAGGTTGAACGTGAACCGAGCCATTCGGCGTGGTGGGCGTTAAATTGCCAAGGATCACGATCGCTGCGGATGGGATCTGCTGTAACAAGGAATTTGTAGTCATTTGGACTTGATCGATGAGTCGGTTTGTTTCGGCATTACCGCTATGGAACCTATAGAGGCACCCGTAGACGCGGGAATGTTTGTCGCTGTCTACGCGCAGCCATAGAATGAACAGGTGCGTACTTTCAAGACTGCCGAGGCGTCAAAACAGATGTCCTCTGACGTATACGCAACTATAACCCGGGGCACAAAGGAGTGTTCTAATTTGTTACCCGGGTAGGAGAGATATGAAGTATCAGCAGGAGAGGACACCTGAGTCTCAGTTAAAAGAGCAAGGCAGGATTCGCCGTCTCTAGATGGAAGTGGACAGCGTTAAGGTTGGAATGAAGTCCCTAATGTAGCAAAATTCACGGATAGCGTGACAGGGGTCACCTTGGTCTTATTGCCCGCATGCCCCGAGCAGTATTAGTCGCGAGCGGAATTTTGCCCCCAGATACGCGGGCAGTTTGAGCACCACGCTCAAGCGTGGAGTAGCTTGGTCGTGGATGCTCATCGAGGATTCTCCAGGGTGCTTGTACCCTTCTGCACGGCTAGCATGGGCTGGGGACAAAAAATTTATCCCCCGATAAGAGATAAAATTATCTTATCCTTATGTCAAAGCACGGCAACGGGGATAAGTATATCTCCGTTTGACATAACGAGTAGACATATATCCCCGTCCGTAGCATGGAGCCAAATGAAAGATAAAAAATTATGCTTTTTTGACATTTGAAAGGGAGACTTTTATCCTAGTTCATTGAACGTGGGTTTAAGTATATATTTATACACAAAACCTATCTAAGTCTAACTCTATCTTCCATTTTATCTACTGCGGATATTATATCCACCTTTGTGCCCATGCTCGAAGGGGATAAATATATTTTCCTTTCCCGGGATATAATTGTCTCCTGCCCATGCTAGCCCTGCAGGTAGTCTTTCGTTTCATTCCGCTACCATGTTGATGGTGAGGGGGAATTAGCCTCCGGCCACCTGCATTCACCAAGCGAAACGCAGAGGTAAACCTCTACTTCACGCTATGTGGGGCAAATGCCAATGCGGGGCAATGTTATTTAAACAATAAAATAATAAAAATATTTGGATTATTTGACAGTTACTGAATGTAATTTAAATGCAGTTCACAAGTCTTTAATATTATTATTTAAAATGGCTCTTCACTTTAGTTGATTAAAGTTTTCAAACTTGAGAATGAAGTACATTTTGCCATTTGGATTAGGTGCCAAACATGTTAAACATGAATGGTTGGCCGTTATTGCCATAATAAGTATTAAATTATTAATCGCTTTATCAAACTGCGATCGTTCCGCGTTAGAGAAAGAGTGCAGGCTTGGTTATTGTCCGTTTAGGTATGAAGCAGTTATGAATTTAGGTTGCAGCCTCTTATTCCACGACAATATGACGCGATCATTGGTAATAGGCTATTGTTTTATAAATAACGCCAGTTGTCCTGCGTACTTTACCTTATCTATAGATAGATATCGCGATAATGTCGATGATATTGTGGCCCCACTTTCTTTGGTGGGGCGATGGCAATGTGGGTGCGGCTTGGCGCTCCTCTGAGGCCCCGACAGATACCGATGGTCAGTCGAGGCATGCTTCCAGTCATACGTTTCTGGTTTTAGCAGTCTCGGGTACCTTTATCTTGCCATTCATTGTTGTAACGCCAATTTTGTGCAGTTGGCTAGGATAAAGTATTAAGCACAAAGTGCTTAACGGACTCTGTCTAAGCCTGATGTGGTTATATGTTGCAGACGAATACCTAATTTGCAGTATATGTCTGGACCAAATTCTGTCACAGAAGAAAAGTCCTTGCCCGGGATTTTTAATATGTCAGCATCTAATATCTGACTTTGACGCAGGGGTGATCGGCGTTTCTGCGATAATTTCTTTGCAAGGGCCGTCTAGCCCATTGGGTTCCTTAGGATTGCCTTTAAGCTCCTTCATGTTAGCGGTTTCTCATTGGGCTAATCTAAAATTTTTTTTTACAAACAGGGTAATTCAAAATCTTATTACAGAAACGATTATGTAAAAATTCTTCATTATCAGATATTATTTGAAAGGTGTGTGTAACAGTTTCTATAAAAAGAACGTGGCCAACTTATTTTGGGATTATGTTACATTTCCTTGAAAAGAACGAACCCATTTTATTTAATTGATTTATTTCCTACCTTCCAGTTGACCCAAGTCCAGCGGCGAATCACTCGGAGGCTTGCTTGATCTTTCTATCTTCAAGCACGCTGTAATTCGTACTTTAGTTTCTTTATTTCTTGATTTAAGTATCGCTTACTTTTCAGTATAATATCAGCAAATCACTACGTATCACTGATAGCAAAACACTATATTTAACAAAATTGAACACAATTTAAAATAGAGAGGCGTTGAGTGGTGAAACACTAAACTATGAAATTACATATTGTTAGCAGGGTCTGTGAATGGTCCGCGGGTTTAGGTTCTCCCAATCATATGACCGGAGGTGGAGGGGAAGGAGGGGTTTTTGATTTTTAGATTCTCGATCGATGGCGTTTTCAGTCACCAAATGGTAAGGTGTGAGTAGACCGAAGAGCACTTACACTTAATCACTTTTAATAGCACTTATTTTCTATCTAGTAAAGTCTGTCTGGGTAGGTACTACTATCATAGCAGCGTTTGCACTTCTGTGTACCGGAATGAAGGGTATGGCGATCAAGTACAATCACAGGCTGTAACAAAATTCCATCTTAGTCCTCAGATGTGGCAACGCACCTATAGCTTTCTTTGTTTGAAGTTGGCTGCAGGTGTCCTTAGGCCGCAGTAGCCACTTACCATCAGGTAAACTGTAAGTTCGTTTGTCACATCAGTTTTATAAAAAGCACTTAGCTTATTTCATAACTTCATTAAGTGGCCCGGCAGACGTTATTCCGCTCTTTCCGGCAGGTGGCGCGATAAGTGTAATATATTGTATAAATATTGCATGAATTATCTCAATAGATCAAGTCGTTCAGAAGTTACACGATCACTAACACACGTATCATCGACTATAATATATGTCGGACAATCAGTGGCGCCATCTATGATTACACGGCGGCAACACTGGTTCTCGCCCGATAAACAATAACCTGACGCAAGCGTGACATCATACCGAGTCATGCTGCCGTAGGAGCGAGGGCATTCTATCGTATCGCCAATGCTCGCACCGAGCGGACGTATCTGTTCGGCTGAAAGTAATTAGTTAATTTGATTGCTAAAATAAATCTAGACGACTAAATTACCGTTGTGATTGTTCTGCTCGAGGCTACCCACCACGTTGGATCCCAATGAGCCCACTAGGCCCAGAAAGCCCCCTCACCCCCTTGTGCCGTCATATATGTTAAGGACCAAATGATTAATCAGGGAATTATTTATAATGCCCGGGAAATATGAGTCGGACTGCGTAATTGATACTGATTTAAACTTCTTTACTTAACACATTGTCTGGTCATAATCTAACCTATATTTTTATTATTTTGCCCAATAAGTAACGGACTTTATTCATAAAGACCCGTGGCATTTTCCAAACTGCCTTGTGCGAACTATGATATCGGGACGTCAAACACCCAAGTCCTCCGTGACCATAGGTGGTGTAAACCCGAACCGTCGGGAATTAAAAAGTTAAAATTAAACGCGATAAAATCCGTAAAATTAGTTACATTAATTGTGTAGTGTTCGCGTAAATATAAGAAACCTTTATGACTGGATATTATCAATAATGCCCTATTAAGTACTTGGTCCAACATATATACATTCAAAATGTATTTACAGTAGTTAACCTGCTACTGTGTTTTAAAAGTATTGTTTTTATCAGCGTTTGATTTCAGCACTACCAGTGCACGGATTCAAATCCTGCACGGAGCAAGTACTTGTTTGTCCTACAAATAGTTGTACTCGGTGCTGGATATCTGACCATGTGCAATTTTTGCATATAATACACGCGCACGATACAGGAGTAAATCCTTAGGATAGGTTAACATTTTTTTAACAAATACATATGTGCCACAGCAGGGCAAAGGCCTCTTCTTCCATCTTCCACCTCAAGCGACCATCTGTGACATTATTCCACGCTTTATTAAAGTGGATGTCAATATATCTTCTTTCATCGCACTGTGGCGAATAAATTAGTAGCTAAAACGGACTATAAGATTTCGTCACCACTACGTCATACATCGGTGATATCCTACATCGCCGATTAGCAACGCCCGCTCATTAGGGCGCATGCGTTCCATTGGTCGCAGCGTTAGCAGAGTTCAATGGCCGCCTCCTGTACCTATTGTTCTCATCGATGGTGGGGTGGGCGGAGTTCAATGGTCGCCTGCGCAGGTATTGTGTTCTTTGTGAATACGACCGATTGAGCGTAACTTAAGACAAGCAGCAAAATGTAATTTTAATTATTATTAATTATTTTAGCTATATAAGCAATGTTTTGAATGCAATAAAATACTTTTTGTACTTTTGTCTAACTTGTACTTGCGTGTTAATAAATATGATATTAGTGGTCTGCAGTAATTTAATTGTTAAATCTAACGGCTTATACTCCTACGCACTTACAGCACCATCTCTTCTTACAATTAAATTACAGAATAAATTCATAGCTTTAAAGTACTCGTATTATGATCAAAGCTAAAACACGTTCGTATAGACGACTTTGAGAAAACTCGCTAAGGCCCCTTTATACGCTCTATACGTGTGCACTGAATTGGCAATTTGCATAACAAATACCATTACCGAATCTTCACTCAATGTTTAGTTTGTAGTCGAGTGAATACATGAACTTCAGAAGTTCCTTGTCAGTTACCTCAACACGTTATTGCCGTCGAATTCCTGACATCGTATCGTGAAATACTATATTATTAAATCTAAATACCTACTAGTTATTATTTACATACTAACACCTCGGTTGTACTATAAGAAAATGGCTGCATACTTGCGGGTCATGGATTCGAAACTTGTACATAATTTATGTACAAGATTATTGACACTATTTTTGTTTACGTGGTAGAGCCAAGGTGTAGCTTTATTATGCTTGTAGCACGAATGGGTCGGCTCGACCGGGGTAGGACAATGCTCTCACAGTAAGCTGCTTTAGTTAACTGCTTAGTGCTGCTGTGTTTCGTATGGTGAGTGTAGAGAACCGGAGACCCTTTACTGGAAACGAGGTATTCCATCTTCGTCCGCAGAGATGACAACGCATCTACATTATGATTCTTAATCGAGGATAAATTTAGATGTTTATGGGCCCCAGCATTCACTCACCATCAGGTGGACTGTGTGCACGTTTGTCACGTTGACGTTTGTCACCCATAAACTATCAACATCATCATCATCATCATCATCATTACAGCCCTTCACAAGTCCACTGCTGAACATAGGCCTCCCCAAGCCACCTGCATCCATCGACTTCCTGCATGTCTTACCAGGTCGTCGCTACATCTAGTGGGGTCGCCCACACTTCGCATACCGATACAAGACTGCCACTGAGAAGAGAAGCTTTTTCCTCATCGGTTGTCGGTTCTTCGAGCTATATGGCCGGCGCATTGCCACTTCAGCTTACTTATCCGTTGGGCTATGTCAGTTACTCTAGTTCTACTGCTGATATCCTCATTTCTAAGCTTATCACGCAGAGAAACCCCAAGCATAGCCCACTCCATAGCTCGCTGAGCGACCTTGACCTTCTCATACGGCCAGCAGTGAAGGACCGCGTCTCAGTTCCATAAGTCGTCACTGGCAACACGCACTGATTGTACAGTCTCTTTTAAGTTTTGAGGTATACCTGACGATAAGATGTGTCGTAGTTTCCCGAACATTGCCCAGCCGAGTTGAATCCGTCGATTGACCTCTCGCTCGAAATTGGACTTACCTAGTCGGAATATTTGTCCCAGGTAAACATAATCGTCAAAAACTTCGAGCTTAGTGCTCCCTACAACTACTGGCATAGCTGTGACATGAACGTTGCGCATGATCTTTGTTTTGTTCAAACCTATCCGTTGGGAGACACTATTGAGGTCATTGAGCATAGTGCTTAGGTCCTCCAGCGATTTTTCCATAAGGACTTAATCGTCGGCAAATCGAAGGTGAGTGATATACTCACCATTGATGTTAATACCGTATCCTTTCCAGTCCCGTAGTTTAAAAACATCTTCCTATGCAGCGGTGAAGAATTTCGGGGATATAATGTCACCCTGTCTTACACCTCTGCAGTTGGGTAGGATTCGTACTCTGGTTCTGTACTCGGATAGCCATCGTAGCCATACTGTACAAACATTTCAGCACTTCGATATACCGACAGTCAACTTGGCACCGCTGAAAGGACTGCAGCACCGCCCAAATTTCGACGGAATCAAAGGGTTTCTATAGAGGCTAGTCCACATACGCAAGATATATTGGCAAATTTTACACCGCGGTCTTCTGTACAATTTGCCGAAGGGTATGTATGTGGGCTATGATGCTAAATCCTTTTCGAACTGGCTTGTTCGGGAAGCTAGAAGTAGAAGAAGAAGAAGATGCGGCTCAGAAGGGAATTCGGTCTGTAGTTCTTCAAGAGAGTATTGTCGGCCTTAATTAAAGAACAAGACTACTGCACTTCTGTTCCACGCCTCCGGAGTAGTACCACCATGTAGGACGGATTTAAAAGCTTCTGAAAGACTCTGGCACCGGTTTTCCACCCACTTTCAGAAGCTCCACTGTTATTCCATCCTCGCTCAGGGACCTTTCGCTTTAAGGTGCTGGAGAGCCATTCTAATCTCGCCCAGACTGACTTCCAGGATATCATCGGAATAGTGTCGATAAGACTTGTTTTTGATCGTTACCACACTTGCGTGGCTCAAACGATGACTCTGTACAGCTGCCCATAGAACCTCTCAATCTCACTGAAAACTCAAGTGTCCTGGAAACGACGCTGCCACACTCGGTCTCCAGCTTTGACAGTTGCCTTTTTCTGGCAGACAGAACTCTGGCAAAGACTTTGGAGCCCTGGTTCCGCTTGATCGCTTCTTCAATACGAACAGTATTAAAGTTGCGTAAGTCACGCCGCATGCATTTGGAGTTCTGTTTTGTTTCTGTTAGCTTCATTTCTCTTATAAAAGCCATGAAATTAAGAGTGCGTTCGAGAGGTTTTGTTCTTCTGCGGTAGGTCTTGCAAAACTTAGCATACTACATGCATGGACAATTTCCACGAGCTTGTCATTCATATCGTCCACTGCATTGCAATTTTCTAGGAACTGAAAACGGTGTTGTAAGTCGAGCTTCTGGGTTAAAGCACGAGGGGATGGAGCATTGACTTCATTAGACGAGACCGCTCCAACTTAACGTATAGGTTCAGTGTGCCTCTAACCATTCGGTGATCGCTGCCAGTTTTCACCCTGGCGATCACTGAGACATCACTGAACAGTTGCCTTCTAGTCGTCATAATGAAGTCAATCTCAGATTTTTTCGAACCGTCGGGGCTTGACCAGGTCCATTTCTGTGGGGCCGCTTCTGGAAGAAAGAGTTCATCATAAAGAGTCCTCTTTCTCCATAAAGTCGGCCTGCTGCTGGCCCCATGGGTTCCTTGCCCTATTCCAAATTTCCTACCTCAGTCTTCTATTAACACCGTATAGTGGGTTTTGGAGGAATGCATGGCTTTAGAGATATCCTCATACATTTCCTCCACCTCCTCATCGGGATGCTGAGGTTGGTGCGTAAACCTGTATGACCTTCAACGAATACCGTTTGAGATTCTGATTATAAGGTACGCAACCCTCATCGATACACTCACAATCTTTAATACGTTGTTAACGAGAGACTTTTGGACGATAAATCCGCTGGTGATAGAACAAGTTGCTGGATTCAAGGATTACCGTATCCTACCTCTCTCTTCGAACCTTAGTTAATTCTATAATACCCCAGCGCAACTTGTCTATCTCTTCTTCCAATTCCAGGATCTTGTCGTCAGTTCTCAGGGTACGTGCGTTATATTTTGCCAGGTCGAGTTGTCTTAGGTTGCAACCGAATCTCCACCGGAGATTCTTAGCACCCCTGCCCCGCCGTTACTATGGTTACCATCGTAGCCAGGAATAGCGGGCCGCCGGGGACTGGGGGCTGTCTTTGTGTAACTCTCGTCATGGGGATAAATTGCAATTTTTATTGTAATTTGCTGTTATCAGATAGATGCAGCTGCCTATCCTCTGTATCAGTTTCCTATGTCGCCTTACGACACCCACGGAAGATATGGGTATGGGTATTCTTACCCGCCACTACACGGGGAATATACCCATAACTATAAAAACAATAATCTTCTGATTATTAGAATTTTCGAACAAAAATACTTCAAGCATTTTTTCTCCTAGTTACTAGGTATGGCTCGATTCCTAGGCGTCGATCTACGTTGATTGATTACATTGATTACATATTAATCTTTACAGCATTATTTATTAAAACTCTAACAATTAGTCTCAATACGTGAAAAGTAAGATAGTAACTAGAAGTAAGTAAGTAAGATAAAATTCACTAAGTCTTGGCTTTTAGCCATCGCAGAGTCTATTTTCTCCCGATGATGCCACGTTTAGAAGCGAAACACGAGTCGTATTATTGACGGTGATGTGTCTTTTTTAGTGTAATATACTCCAGACCAAATTTCGGTCACGGTGGCCAGTCACACGGAGACTAGCTTGGCTAGTGTATGCGCAGCTACAGAAGCACTCTCTATTACCTCACTCTTATAGTCAAATGGGACGGTAATTCGACACAACGGAGGCAGATAAGGAGCAGGTCCTACGGCTTTACGTGCTTTCCAAGGCACGGGAGTGAAACACCGCCAACTTCCTGACTCCGGGCTGCTACTGAGAATTCAAAATCAGTTATTGAGTTTGACAGAAAACTCAATAACTGATTTTGGCCCGACCCGGGATTTGAACCCGGGACCTCGTGATTATCAACCGTGTTTGCGACCACTAGACTCATTGGTAATTACCTCATTAGGTAGTCTGTAGTTCCTAGTGTATTGGTATAGCGGGTAGTAATGTTGGATGGGTGGAAGGAAGGTACTCTTCAAACTAGGTTAGACACACCATTTTATTTTTCACGCGGATTTCCTGTATGTCTTACCAGGTGGTCGGTCTAGTGGTAGACCGACCTGCTCTCCGCTTACCGTTCTGTAGAGATCAGATTTTTTTTTCATTCATTCATTACAGCCCTTCACAACCACTGCTGAACCATAGACCTGATAGGCCTGAGATCTGATTGCCGATAAATAATTAAACATTATCTTGATTATTTGAAGTATGTTGCATGTAATAGTTAGTGTGATAGGTACATATACATAAATGTGGTTTTTATATTTTAAAAGTAAGTGTATTTACTTTTCAAGTATCAAAACATGGATTTTAGTTTAATAAATTCGTTGTATTGACTACCTACCGAATACTTCGGTTGGTTATCTTACTTTATAAGATTCTACCACATGTGTCCCTAAATTGCATTATCTAAACGCCATCAGACAGTTGGTAGCAGTTTTGTCATTATAATATTATTATTTTACTAGCTGATACCCGCGACTTCATCCGCGTTGGTTGATATATTAACAAAATAAAGTTTTCGATTTATATATAATATGTAAATACGACTGTAAGAAAACAAATGAAAATTACTGATAAAACTATAGGAAACTACTGGGGCAATTGATCAATGTACTACATCAGGTCGCTCGCGCAAATAATGCGCGGCTGGCCTTAACTTTATCATGGGGCAGAGGTAAAAGAGACTTCCCCTCTCCTACGCATGCGCACTACACCTCTTGCCCCACTTCTCCGCGGTAAGAAAACACACATTACTGAACACGTAGTGTTTATAAAAATCGTTGTTTATTAAACAAGTGTTTAAGAAACAAAACTTAGAAAACCTAATTGAAATCTATCCAGTAGGTTTACCGTGATGAGCGCACAAGTGCAAACCTCTATCATTTTATATATATAGATTTAGCTTCATAACCTTCGCAATAAGAGGAGGCTATTTTACTTCAATTGTATGTATTCTTTTTATAAAATAAGGGTGACAATGGACCACACAGTCTACCTGATAGTAAGTGGATGCTGTAGCCCATAGACATCTACATTTATTCTTGATTAAGAATCAAAATGCGGATGCGTCATCACCCCTGAGGTCTAAGAAGGAATCCTCGTTTTCAGTAAAAGGGTCTCCGGTTCTCGAATACGAAAACAAAAGCATTAAGCTGCTATTTTACGTCGGTATTCTGTGAGATCGTGGTCCTACCCTGGTCGAGCCGACCCATTCGTGCTACAACCATGATAAACCTGCAGCGTGCCTCTACCACGTTAAAATGTAAATAAATACATAAAATATTGTAGCAATCTTAGGTCGTCTTGCAATCATACTACCGGCTTAGTTTGAGAGAACACAAATACACTATATATGAAACCAACGGAGCGCTTCACGAAATTCGTTTGATTAATAGAAGCCATAACTTATACCAGGTTACGATAAAATATTGCGTAAGAAATGTCGACGATATTTTACATCGCGCCATGACAGTTTTCCGTTCAATTGAAAAGGTTTTAGGAATTTTTTGTATTTGAGGCTACGACTGGACTAGACTGAATACAGTTTAAAATGCTTTTTTTAATATGAACAAATTGTCGCTTTTACTCTCCAATAAACAGTGTTGCTTTGTGCAACAGGACTATTATTTCTAAAGAAAATTGTCATGCATGTCCCTTTAGTTAAAAATATCCATCAACAAAACTCATTTTAATAGATGTATGCAAAATTTTTAACAACGCTACAAATTAACACAGACTTAATTCCCACCCATTTTTCATTAATTTTCACCCGTTTTTCGTCGATTTAAATATCGGTTTTGATTTTTTTTATAGAACAGGGGTAACAAATAAGCACATATCCTGTCTGATGGTAAGTAAATGCTGTGGCCCATAGATATGTATCGATTAAGAATTAATATGCAGATGCATTTTCACTTGTTGGTATTCCGTGGGACGCCGGTCTGGCCGACCCATTAGTGCTGCAGGTGTGTATAGCTGGCATAGCTGTAGCGTGGCCCTACCATGTAGAAGGTCTCGATGTCTTCGGACATTGACAGCATTAAGCAAACATTCGTAACCCAACGGATGAATTATTCACTTAATTTCTTTCTAACAATTTGGACTATATGAAGTTTAAAAGAAAGAATAGAATAATTTTTATTCGATATGAATTATTATATAATACATATTAAAAGTCAATTTTTATTTACAATTGCTTCGGAAAATGCCTCTGTTCTGGGAAGAACCAGCAATAAACCCAGCCGGACATATTTTATAACTTTAAATTTTATTTTCATTTTCATTATATTTTTAGACATATTATATAACTTTACGATGCTTTTGTACAATTTTTATTTGAATTATAATAGAACCAGAATGGTAGCGATCATTTTCACGGATTATTTTCATTCATATATTCCTTAATATTATAATAACCCTTTTCATACAGTTTTCTTTAATAACAAAATTTAAAGTTGTTGATTGACAAACTTAGAACATTTTTTGGGATTTTGTTGTAACACCGTATATAACTGACATTATGTTTATATTGGTTCCTCTATTGTATATTATGTAAAATATGCGAATGAAGCAAGGAATGGAAAAAGAAAATAGACGATTGTTGCTTTAGACGTTTGGATTTTAAATGAATATAATTATAAATCTGAAATCGAGATTGTCCGTAGTTGATTATATATTATGGTGATTGATTAGATTTGATATGGATGTCGTAAGACAAGACAGAGGGAAACAAATCAGAAGATGGACAGCAGCGTCTGCTCATAATAACTAAAAAATAAAAAATTGTGGTTGTCAACCCGTCTGCCGTACGTGGCACCTATGGTAAATATCCCCCAATGAGGCAATTTATGGGGGAGTCCTATGTTCGATCGATTTTATCCGAGTTTATGGTAACCGATTTTAATTGTGATTTCGTCATCAGTTTCATGCCTGTCACATGGTATGTTTGATAATGCCTTGTTGGTCTAGAGGTTCTAAACGCGGTTGCTGATCACGGGGTTTAGGGTTCAAATCCTGGGTCGGGCTTAAATTAGTTATTGGTTACATAATGATTTCTTATATTTACGCGAACATACACATTAATAAATTAGGGAGTTTATGGTCGATATTAACTTATTTTATATTCCCGACGTTTCGAGTTTATTTTAATTTTCGAGTTATTTTTAATCTGAGGTAACCGTGGTTAACTATGACATTGACGTCAAATACCTCAGTCCCCCCGTGACCATGGGTGCTGTAGTACTGAAACGTCGGGAATATAAAATAAGTTAATATACGCGATAAAATCCGTAAAACTAGTTTTATTTAAATAGTTATTGGGTTTTTCCGTCAAGAAATTCTCAGTAGCAGTCCGGAGTCAGGAAGTTGGTGGTGTTTCAGCCCCGTGGCTCGGAAAGCACGTAAAGCCAATTGTTATGCGCTTGATCTCTCATTTCTTGTCGGATTACCGTCCCATTAGACTATGAGAGTGAGGATATAGAAGAGCACCTGTGCTGCACATAGACTCAGGCAGTATAATCTTATCTTGCGCAGATGCCTAGTCTCTGTTGAGACTGGCCGCCATAACGGAAATTCGGTCTGAGGATATTAATCAAAACCATTCTGAACGGCCGATAATGGCCGTTCATAATGGTTTTATAATAACGGTACACTTGATAAAAGAGCAGCAACAGAATGCACCAATATTAGTATCGAAGACACGTAATTAACCACTAAGTTAGCACGGACATTGCTAAGTCTACAAACACTTATAATTCTTCCCACGTTTGAGAAACGCGAACAATGGTCTCAACTAAACCGCAGCTTATAAGTAAACTATTATCTGTTGTCGCACGTACCAACTAAGAGTAGCAGCGAACTATCTCCACAACACACAAGCCATTAAAACTTGCTCAGCTTAATCACTTGTTGACATTTGTAGAACACTATCTTCCTAATATTTTATTCCACATAAGAATAAGAGTGTTGCATAGATAGAATACAATAACTTTATATTAAATATATAGATTACAAGTAATCTTATTGAAAGTGATTTCTTTACTTTTAGCACTGGTTCAGAAAACCTCTGTCCATGTAAGAACCAGCAAGAACCTAGTGGGCCTTTACAACCTGTATTCTTATTGTATAATACTCGTATAAAGTATTTTATACAATAAGAATACAGGTTGTAAAAACTACTTATAAAATTTATTTAAGAAACAGGTTGGAAACGACCACTCATTACCAGGGTTATAATCAACCTTATAGTCATTTAGATATATTATAACAACTTTTTATACAGTTTTGCTTAATAAAATAATTACCTTGATAATAGGAGTTTTATGTATCCATATATATATATATATATATATATATATATATATATATATATATATATATATATATATATATATATATATGTTACAAAGTCTATATCACTTTTTCGTGAATATAATGACAGGCAAATGTTCATTATATAGTTGTTTATAGAATAGATAAAAGAGCAACGGTCCAATTAATGATAAGTGAATACTGTGGCCCATATACATCTATGTATATCATAATATATACATAAACACTCACGCCTGTCACCCAGAGGGGTAGGCAGAGACTATGGACTTCCATTTGGCACGATCCTGACACAACTCTCTCGCCTCTATCTACATCTACGCATACACGCTCGTCTGTTAAGGGTACTCTTAATTTGGCCCATTTTCAATATATCGCCAATTTGGTCGTTGGTTGGTTACAGCCTATATACATCCCACAGCTGGGCACAGGCCTCCTCTCACTTCTGAGAGGAGGCCTGTGCCCAGCAGACTGTCGTAGAAAAAACACGACATTCACGTTTTATGAACTCTCTTGGTGTTTTAGGATCAAATAATACACTCCTTAAAGTAAAGTACAGTAGAGATAGAATTTGACGATTTCAACGAAATCTGTCCACTCAAGTGCTTAGTGTGAAAAATATGTACCTTATAGTGAAATTCTGAAGACGCTCAAGTTGGATTGATGCAATCTTAAGCATACTCGTACACCGGCATAATCAAGGATATGGAGATGTCCAACATGTTTTGATGCAATGTGTCCGAAATTAAGCAATTAGAATTGTATGTTTGGTAGTAACAAGGAGTTGTTACATTGGCATCTTGAACAGTAATTTGGCTTATCTAATGTCGGAAGAATCCATTTGGCAGACTTGATTCTGTATAAGGAAAAATTGTGTAACTTTGGCCTCTCAATACATTTTTGAAAATGTAATGTACATACACAAAAATAAAAGTAGTTTTACAAAAATAAGTGATATTCATTCTGTAAATACTAGGAACAGACACAAGCTAGTAGTACCAGTTACTCGACACCATCGAGTTAGTAATTCATTCTTGGGGCGATGTATACCCCTTTACAACAAAATTCCCGAAAATATGCAAAATTTGACCTGCTCAAAGTTCAAAAACTTTATTAAATAATGTTTGTATAAAAGGGTTATTATAATATTAAGGAATTTATGGATGATAAAAACCCCTGGGAATGAGGTGATCGCTACCAAGCTGTTTCTAATTTGTTTTGTGTTGTTAATTGTGTAACATACATGATTGTAAGCTTTTATTTAAAAAAAAGTCCCGCTGGGTTTCTTGCTGGTTCTTCCCAGGACAGAGTTTTTTTCGAACCAGTGGTAATTAAACTAAAGAATGACTTTCAATAAGTGTTATTTATAATCTATATTGAATAAAAAAAGTTTCTGTTTCTGTTTCTGTTTCTGTGATTTTATAATTATTGCTGTGAAGCATTCCATCTTATATATAACAGGGGGCAAACGAACGTGCGGCTCACCTAATCGTAAGTGACTATCTTAGTCCTCAGAGGTGACAACGTTCGGAGTTGTCTGCAAGTGGCCTGCAGAAGCCACTTACAATCAGGTGGACTATAACGTGTTGATGATAAGTTCTCCGATTGGTGTAACGTTGTTGCTGGTGTTCCTCAAGGCGGTGTTTTATCTCCGTTGCTTTTTTCTGTGTTTATCAATGCACTTGTTTTCGTAATAAATTTCAGCAAGTATCACCTGTACGCAGATGATGTCCAGCTGTATCAGAATTTTAGTGTAAACGACCTAAATGAATCTGTGGACAGAATGAATTTAGATCTTGCTGCAGTTCATCAGTGGGCAAGCTGTCATGGACTAATATTAAATCCTGCCAAAACACAGGTTATAATCATAGGCAGCAGAAAATTACATGTCGACTCGACTATCAACATCAACCTAAGGTCACTCTAAACGGTGTAGATTTAGAATATGCTAGGCAGGTTAAAACCCGGCTTAATTTTGGCTGACGATCTAAGTTGGGTGTCACAAGTTAATGAGGTCCGGAAACGTATTTTAGCACAATGCATTAATTAAAGCTCTGGCAAAATTATCCTCAGACGGCCAAGGTTACGCTTGACAACTCTCTGTTGTTTCCAATATTAGATTATGCTGATATTGTTTATCCTGATATAACTGAGGAGCTGCTTAGCAAACTCGACCGTCTGCTCAATCTGTGCATACGCTATATTTTTGGCCTACGCAAGTTTGATCATATATCACAATTTCGCTCAAGACTTAAGTGGCTCGACATCCGCTTTCGCCGGAACACACACCTTCTAACCACTTTGTATAGTATTCTTCACAATCCTTGTTCCCCAACTTATCTGAAAGAGCATTTTCATACTTAAGCTTATCCCGTTCGATGACCAACAAAACTCTAACTATGCCGATGCGTAAATCTACATACTACTCGGATTCCTTTACGGTATCATCAATTACACTTTGGAATAACCTTCACGAGATTTAAAAGATGCTCCTCAATAAATACATTTAAACGTAAGGTTGAGGCACATTTTTAAAATTACTTGATTAATGTTTTTGTTTATATAATATTATAATTTCTATACTAGATTGTATGTATTTTATTGGTATAGTATGTATATTTATTTATATGTATATATACATTTGTATATATGTATGTATATGTGTATGTATGTATAAGTGCATATATGTATAAAGTAACATATTTATATTATATTATATTTTGAATAATATGTGAAAATAAGTTAGTTTTTTCTGTTGCGGTTTCACCCATAGCTCTCACCACACTACCAAAGGTTAGCTGGCAGAGAATACCTTTTCGGCATTAAGTTTGCCTTTGTTCCAAATGTTTGTTTGTTTGAGTACAATAAATAATTTTCTATCTATCTATATAAGTTCGTTGGTCACTTCAGTTTTTTTTTTCACATCTGTATACTGAGTAAATATATTGGCTTTCTGCTTCTGCTTGCCAGCAAAAGGAGGTAATACTCTATTAGGAATTAGGTAGTAAATAAACTTTCCAATACTTTATAATTATGAATACATCACACTTCTAATGCAATTAACTGTTAAGATATTTACCCACTGCATTAATTTAACGTGTACCAGATAACCAATTATGTTTATTATGTTAAATTATGTACTCATGTTAAAATAAACTAATCTGTTAGTTATATATATTAATGACTGTAATGTAATTGATGTGTTTCAAATATCGATAGTCCTAATTAATGAGAACATATTAAGACCGTTAATGTAAAAGCGTAAATCTACAATTATTACATCTGAATCCAAAACGATTATGTTGAAACAGGACTAACTAATCCCAGAATCAATAATCTATTTAAATTTTTTGACAAAAGCTAATGCATTTTAAAGTTTAATCCACTTGAATAGACAGATTTAACACATTAAAAGAAAACGTAGCAAAATAACAAAATAAATATTTTAAAATAAAAAAGCCACCTTTTTTGTTTGACTTTGACTTAATATCAAATCGTCGCTGTTGATGATAAAAGGGCTCGTTCTTTTCTTGCTCAAATGCTTAGTTTAGCCATTCAGCCAGGAAACGCAGCCAGAGTTCTTG
This sequence comes from Parnassius orleans, assembly GCA_029286625.1. Lineage (NCBI taxonomy): Eukaryota > Metazoa > Arthropoda > Insecta > Lepidoptera > Papilionidae > Parnassius > Parnassius orleans. Next base: position 61,439 of record JAGSMP010000904.1, on the reverse strand, counting down.
GCACAATACCACGGGGAGTAGGACTGTATGATAATTTAAGTTTTTTTTTAATTATAGTGTTTAAATATTGTATATATTTCAATATTATGTATGTTATAATTCATATCGCCCGGGCATTATAAATAGTGCCCTAATTAATCACTTGGTCAATAACATATATTTTTTTAAATCCTTAAAATACATGACAAGTTTTTATTCTAAACTCGAGCAGGAGAGCACATTCACGTTAAGGGCAGGCTTCAATCACAAGTGATAAATGAAGAGGAGTCTCTAACGGAGCTGACTCATTCGTGTTTTGAAGATGGATTAAAGCTATAAGCTTACAAAGCTATAGTAAAACGTAATTATGCGCATTGAAAATGTTTAATATTATATTTGAAGAGGACGGGTCGAGAGAGACTAATGGACTGTATATTTTATTTTTACAAGATAAGGGTGACAAACGAGCACAAAGTTCTATAAAAAATATTTTAAATAAATTATATAAAGAAGTTCACTTGATTGTAAGTGAATGCTGTGGTCCATAGACACATACATCTATTCTCGATTCAGAATCAAAAATTAGGTGCGTTGTCATCCCTGAGGGATGATATAGAGTGCCTCATTTCCAGTAAAAAGGTTCTCCCGTTCTCAACACTTGCCATTAGAAACACAGCTTCATCAAACTATTTTGGTCTTGTATTCTCTGAGAAATACAGATGACAGGCAAAAAATTCTGTGAGCGAGTATGCTGCCAATTAATATTTTGGTTATTATTTCGTATCAAAATGTGTGTTGTATCTATATCACAAATAGAATTGATCAGGACGTTGGTTCTCTATGAGTGTTTTTTTAATAGAAATAGGGTGACAAACAAGCACACAGTCCACAGTCAAAATGCAGATACGTTGTCACCCTCGAGGACTAAGATGTAACGCCTCGTTTCCAGTAAAAAGGGTATCCAGTTTTCAACATTCACTATACGAAACACAGTAGTATTAAGCTGCTATTTTACGATGGTATTCTGTAAGTTGCTCTTTTCCCAGTCGTGCCAACCCATTCGTGCTACAACGATCATAAAGCTGCAGCGTGACTCTGCCACGTGTAATATAATTATTTACTGATATGGATCATTTCCTTTTAAAGAGAAATGAATTGCAACAGAAACAGAATCAGAAACTTTTTTATTCAATATAGGTTATAAATAATACTTACTGAAATTCACTCATTTGTTAAAATACCACTGGTTCGGAAAAAACCTCTGTCCCGGGTAAAACCAGCAAGAAACCCAGCGGTACTTTAAAAAAATAACAGCTTACATTCATGTATGTTACATATTTAACAACACAAAACAAATTAGAATTTTTATTATCATCCACAAATTCCTTAATATTATAATAACCCTTTTTATACAAACTTAGGTTAATAAAGTTTTTGAAATTTTAGCAGGTCAAATTTTGTAATATTTCTGGGATTTTATTGTAAAAGCGTAAACATCGCCCCAAGAATGGATTACTGAATCGGTGGAGTCGAGTAACTGATACTACTAGCTTGTGTCTGTTCCTAGTATTTACAAAATGAATAGCACTTATTTTTGTAAAACTTTTGAATTGTAATTTCTAAAACTACTTTTATTTTTGTGAAAGTTAATATATTAGTTTACTTACATTTTAGTCTAAGCAACTCTTTAGGTTTTAAATCATAGATTGCTAGATCCACGAAAAATGTATCGCCATTTTTCGTTTGTTTCGTGATATCGACATGACTCAACTCCACCCCATTTAAAATTACATTGGTATTTAGATGTTTTACATTTGGAGTTATGAATTTCATACATTTAGTTTTAGTGCCATTTAAATGCAAATTATTAACGTTAAGCTTTAAAATTTTAGTATGTAATTGTTGTTTTAATTAGATAATTAATCAGCAGTTTACGTGGTAGAGCAATGCTGCAGCTATATTATGGTTGTAGAACGAATGGGTCGGCTCGACCGGGGAAGGTCCAGGCTCTCACAAGATACCAGCGTAAAATAGCAGCTCAGTACTGCTGTGTTTCGTATGGTGAGTGTAGAGAACCGGAGACCCTTTTTACTGGAAATAAGGCATTCCATAATTCTTCAGGGGTGGCAATGCATCTGCAATTTGATTCTTAATCGAAGAATGATGTAAATTTCTAGGGGCCACATCATCCACTTACCATCAGGTGGACTGTGTACTCGTTTTTCACCCTTATTCTATATAAAAAAAAACTATATCATGGTTATTCCCTATTATGTAAGGTAAGTCATTATATACAATACATAGTATATATACAAGAAACAGATAGGGACCGAGAATTGAGCCCTGAGGCAAAAATCCATTATATTTATACATACATACTCGCTACGTCGTATACGTCAAGCTATAAAACATGTAAAAAGAATTCACTGGCAATAAATCTTATGGGTGGGTCATCCAAGTACGTTTTCATGTTTAATTCAAAAGCGAAAACTATTTACTTGCATGTCATATAAATAAAATTGAAATATCTTTAATATTAAAATAAATGGCTTGTTTTAAGCTCAGGGGTTATTAGCACGTTAATAAAACCTTAAAAACCATTTTTTAATTTTTGTCTGTCTCTCTGTCTGTCCAGTGTAATCTCCAGAATGGCTGATATCTACACAATTAACAAAGATATCACGTGACATACATACAAAAGACTATGTTCTTTACTTACAGCCAAATTGGGAACCTCCTCCTTTTTGAATTTGGCTAAAAATGGACAACTAATCGGCATTAGATTTCTTTATTCTTAGTCCAGTTTACTATATTTAAAAACACTTTGTTTTCTTTTACGAGCCGTATTGCAGTAAAAAATAAGGAAATTTCATGATAAACCTTTTTTAAAATAAAATATATAAAATATAAATAGTTATATTATTTAAGAATAAACACCATGCCCGGCTTTTCCTTCCACAGCCAATTATATGATAGAAAATAAATATTGATTGATACACTTTTATTAATTTTTTTTTTATTCGCTGATGACACTACTCTTATAATTAAAAGTAATAACAATTCTGCACTTGAAATCACAGCTAATGGTGCTCTAAATGAGGTCATACAGTGGATGAATATAAATAATTTAGACTAGAAATAAGACTAAATTTATTGAATATAAAACTCTCAAAAACATTTCAAATAACATTGAATTCAATTATAACTACTGATAATTGAAGAAACCGCTTCCACAACCTTTCTTTGATAAATTTTGTAGTTGGAAGCCTCATATAGAAAGCCTATGTCCTAAAATAGATCGTTTCGTTTTTGCATTGCATAGACTGAGAGATATTGTATCAGAAAAAGCTGCGCTGATGGCATATCATGGATACATCTCATCCATACTACAGAAACAGAAACTTTTTATTCAATATAGATTATAATAATAATTATTGAAAGTCACTCTTTTGTTTAATTACACAATTAACTACACAAAACAAAAAGAGTTTGTTACACTCTGGGGGTATTCCATAAATTTCTTAATATTATAATAACCCTTTTATACAAACTACGATATGGTGTTTGTTATACTCTGGGGTATTCGGTGGATTTCGATAAATCATTTTAAGCACAAAAACGCTTCATAGGAGCTCTTGTGGTGTTGGCCCTTTAGTGAGTTACAAACCTTTGTTCAAAATTAAAAGATCCTGCCTTTGCCTTGATTATACATATTTGAAATGTGCATGTTTGTTCATACATCCCCATTTATTTCAAGGTAAATGTGAAATAAGGAAAGTAAGTGTAGATATAAAAATAGGTTATATGTACCAGCAAATCATCTGAAAGTTACAAGAAATAATGCATCTGCAATTTCAATAAATATTTATAATAAATTACCTGATAATTTAAAACTTAAAAGCTTATTGTCATTTATGTAATCTGTTTTGGCATTGTTACTCACTAAATGTTATTATTCTGTAGAAGAGTTCTTAAACGATAATGACCTACATACGAGTAATAATGAATGGTATTTTTAGAATATAATTAATTACACGTCACCTTCCAATTTTTAAAGAAATAATGTTTTTGATATTATTTTATATAAAATTTGACTAATTTAATTAGTAATATAGAAACAAATTAATGACAATTGGACATTTAACATTTATAATTAACATTATATAATTATGGGCATTAGAATTTTTTTATATAGCATAGGGTGACAAACGAGCACACAGTCCACCTGATGGTAAGTGGTACAGGGCCCATAGACATGTACATTTATCCTCAATTAAGAATTAAATGCACATGCGTTGTCACCCCTGAGGATTAAGATGGAATGCCCTTTTCCAGTAAGAAGGGTCTCGGTTCTCTACACTCACCATACGAAACACAGCAGCATTTAGCTGCTATTTTACGATGGTATTCTGAGAGCGTGGTCCTACCCCGGTCGAGCCGATCCATTCGTGCTACAACTATAATATAGTTGCAGCGTGGCTCTACCACGTAAAAAAATTAATATTTGACATATATTCAAGACATTGTAAAGAATATTAATATTTGACATTGAACTATAATAGTAATCTTAGTTGATATAATAATTTTACTTATATATCTAATTGGCATTTTTCTGAGACTGTAACATAATCAATTAATTATCAAATCAACTGAATAATATTAAATAATTTATAATATGTTGATAAATCGAAAAGTATTGTTATATAGGTTACTTGACCATTAATATTTGCAACCACTAAGGTAGAATATAGAACTATACTCAAACAACATTGTACAACCATATTCTTGCAATTATTATTATTATATATGACTTTACTAGGTGAGGGAACTCCTTTCTGCCTGCCTCCCAGGTAGGTAAAACCTCTTACTTGTTTCTGCCGGAAAATATCAGTGCTTGCACTGCTGTGTTCAGGTCTGAAGGGTATAGTATTACAGGCTGTGATGTATTCCATCTTGGTTCTCAGAGGTGATAACGCATCTGCATCTTTCTTTGTTTGAAGTTGTCTGCAGGTGTTCATGGGCTGCAGTAGCCACTTACCGCTGTAACTGTAGATACATTTGTCACCCGATTCTTATAAAAAATATTCATCACGCGAATGCCTGGTGGTTCTCTTCACACAATACACAGATATTCTGAGTCAGCTTGGTCCGTCCCCGGTCTATCTGATTCATTCTAGCTGCTTTCCATAATGCATCTTCAATAAGGCTTTACCACGAGTTTTAATGTGCTCATGAAGAAGAAGAAGAAAGAAAGAAAATATTTATTTTTCCATGTAAACCTTGTATCGTTATAATTATATTTTCTTTTTCCATTTAATTATATTTGAAATGGGCGAAAAAGGCAGAAATAAATGACGATTGTTATTATAGCGTCAGTAACCACCGCTCAACACATATAACACGCAATAAGATAATTAATTTAATAATTTAAAAAAAAAAACACAAACAAATGAATAAATAACTCATTCCTTAACAAGCTCGCCTTTAAAGCATTCAAAATGACAAATTTTCATCTAATTACTTTTAAATTGAAGTCTTTGTGAAAGAAAAGTTTCCAAGTTCTCGCAGTTTAAGTGTACCGTAATCACTAGTGCAGACATAACGACACTTGTTCATTCTCAGGATTAAACGAATATCTGCGCAATTAAAGAAAGTTTGAGCACAACAGAGCTTTTACAGACGAGTGGCTCTGCTGAGTCAGGAGTGGTAACTAATGCCTTTGAAACGTCACGCCTGGGCCACGTTAATATCCCGCCCGAGATTTCTTTGCACTGCAAGCGTCATTTCTAAGCGTTTAAAACAAGACCACGATCTTCAGACGTTCGCCTGCAGCGTTTCGGTTTGATAGAATCAGCCACTGTAGTGGCTTTGTAATATTATCCACTACCCCATATCATCCCGTGAATGTAGTTAGAGGTGACACAGGAACTGAAACAGGAAATGAACAGCAGCATCTTCCTGATAACAACTCAAAATAATACAAAGCTGCGGTTTCTCACGCGCCTGCCAAGCGTGGGAAATATCTCTATCTAAATCTATGAGGCAATGGAAACCTATGTTCAGCAGTGGATTTTATCCTTGAAATCCTGACGTCAACATTTCGAGAGGCCCACAGTACACTTAGAAATTTATACTGACATCTAAACAGCTTGGTGTTGTCATGCCGGCTTACAGCTTGTAGCTTTACAAAGCGCAGGTTCTCCTCGTATGGAATAATTTCTCATCTCTGGGCCGGACCCATTATCAGCTCCTTGCAATTGACCACATTCAACGAAGAGCGGCGCAAATCGTCAATGACTAAGTTCTTTTCAATTGGCTTGATCCATTGGCCTTGTGAAGCGACGTTGCATCTCTGTGAATCTTATATCGTATATCACGGAAAATGTTCAGAGGAATTGTTCAGATTAATTTCATCTGCTGTATTTCACCATCGTACACTGCGACAGAACTTGAAATTCCATCCTCATCATATCGATAGTTGGCGCTCTACGACCATGCGGTTTCTGCCATGCACGACCACACTGTATAATTTACTGGTTTTCGTGACCGATACGATTTTAAGACCTTCAATAAAAGAGACTACTCCTTTCTCAAAGGCTACCCACCTGTAATTCCTCTGATGTTTCAGAGTATGGGCGATGGTGATCACTTACCATCAGGTAAGCCATATGCCCACTTGCCTACCCTTTCATTGAAAAAAAAAAAAACTCTTCTATATTATATTTTGTATATTTAAATGAAAAGATTTAAAGGTATATACAATATATAAAATTTAAACGCGTAAAGTGTCGATTCGTAGCCCGTCGAGCTTCCGGATGGAGTTTTCAACCTCAGGCTCTCTGGCGTGGATTTTACACGAAAACTGGATTAAATAACGTTGTTCTCTCTACTATCTAGAATAAGTCTTTTACGTGTAATAAAACTATGATAAAAAAATCTAGTTAAAATTTATTATTGTTTTTATTATTTAGCAATCATCGCCACCATCATTACAGCCCTCACAAGTGCTGCATATAAGTTTCCCAAGGAATGCCAAAAATATCACAGTCCTAAGCCATATGCATCTATCAACTTCATGCGTAACTTGTCAGGTTATTACTTTTTCTAGTGAGAGGCCGCCCTGCACTTTGCTTAATGGTATGAGTCTGCATCTCGAGAACCTTTCTTTCTTACTGTGACTTTATTGCGCCAGATGTAAAACACTCATCAGCGACGGGAACCAGCGTCATCTAAATAATAAATATTTAAGATCTTCATCAAATTTAAATGGAACCAACTTTGAGTATAACCTATTAATTTAAAATTATCATTTAAATCATGTGCATCGAAGAGTTAGCTCTGACTTCAAAATCTATTTTGTGAAGATTTTATATGATTATTGTAAAAACTAAACTTCTTTAAAGTTTGTTATTATTTTCATTATGAGTTTAATTTTTGACTCTTTTGAGTGAACTAAGAAATATTGTCCCGTAAGTGTCATAAGATGCGACAAAGGGAAACATACAAGATGGGCAGTGAACTTTTGAGGCTGTAATGATGAAGAAATAGCTCAAGCTCAAGGGCACAATTAAAATATCGTCTAAACAGTTACATTAAAAACTGAAGGTTCGAATGCATGGAACTTTGACGTCAAAGCTTTGTATCACTCATATTAGTTGGTAGAAGTTCTTATACGGTTATGTTTGTTTGTAAAAAGCTTAAACGAAATATTCAGTGGACTTTACATTGAAAGCGATTTTTTCATAACATTTACACTTTCGAATAAATTGTACAAATACGGTGTAAGCTCGCGGCTTATGTTGAGACGGTCCCTTCCACCACTTCATCAGGGCACGCGATATTATAGTTTTTAATGTGTGTATGTGTATATGGGTGTGTGTTTACATACACATATAATACGTGTACTTCTTTTTTTCTGTTTCATTTTTTTAATAAATATTTTTTTCTTTAATTGTAATGTCTCATGTGTGTGTAAATCTCTTTATATCTTTATATATTTATGTCTATATATAAATCCTGCCGCGTAGTGGCGGCGAAATAGAAACCATCAGCATGAAGAAATATTTTATAAAATAAGAATCATTATAATCGGTGCACAATTGACGAAGATATTAATCATACTCGTACATACAATAAAAGTCCAAAAGCAAACCACTACATTTTTTGGAAGTCTAATACAAACGAATTAATAAAATTCCAAGAGACAATTTAATAAATTGAAAGTTAAAATATCTATTCAACGGTAAATAAATAAACAGCAATGATAATGCAAAACTTAACGTACGAAGAGATAAATAAAAAACGCGCATTACAAATAATGCTTTGGGAACGCAGTCGGAAAACATGTATCTCCGCCTCAAAATAAACTCAGTGACTGTTAAAATTACACAAGAGTTTAAAGAGACGGCAACATTAATGGATCCTTTATTATAGACATGTGTTTAAATTAATATGCCTCTTGAACACTGTCTCTTGTAATGGCCGTTACCTCATTTCTTTCATTAAAGCTGGCTCTGTTTTCTCTGAAGTCCGTCTGAGTATAACACGTGTAACCTATTTTTAACACGTAACAGTGTACCTACTACTGCGTTCTGTTGAAGGCATAAGAATGCCAGGATATATACAGATTTCATCTTTGGCCTCGGGGGTGACAACGGATCTGTAGACGTATTTCTTTGAAGTTCATTAAAGTTATCTGGGGCTATATATAATAAAAATATCACCTGCCTACTTACATGGCGTGATATTTTATTTCATAGATTAAGGGTGGCAAACGAACACGATTCACCTGATGGTAAGTGGATGATGTGACTCATAAATATCTGCATCTACCCTCGATTAAGAATTAAAATGTAATGCATTGTCAACACTGAGGACGAGATAGAACGTATTGTTTCAGGAAAAAAAGGTCTCCAGTACTCTACACTCACCATACGAAACATTAAATAAAATAAAGAGAACAGTTTATGTCTATGAGATTCCATATATAGACCAAAAGGTCATAGAAAATAATGAAAAGCCGAAAAGAAAAGCCGCAATAGCTATCAAACAACTACAAGGCTTCGTAAACATAAATCACAAGCTATCACTGACAGAGAGAAATCGTTGGGTGCTTATTCATTCGTCGGCGTAAAATACGATGTCAATCGAGGAAATGTGGATATGTGTTTTATTTACCCATACTTTTATTTTAACCAACTTCAGAAAAAGGAGGAGATTACTAATTTGACTGTAAGCTTATCTTTTTATTCCGGTTAACAATTCGACTGTACGTTTTTAGACGTATATAACGCGATATCTTCATCAATTTTGAACCGATTTTCATGATTTTTTTATAAATTTGAAGAAAAAGTTTTACCCATAAGTGGCAAAATAAGGTATTCAGCATTTGAACTTATTATTGTGATAATTATTGTGATATTTCTTAGACCACTCAAAAGAATAATAAAATTAATTTTAATAAAAAGTAAAAGTCGACTTCAAGGAACTAAAAAAAATAAAATAATCTCACATTCTGAAGTCGGGGCTATATATTTTATCTTCTAAACCCTATGTAATATTTTAGCACCGTAATTTTATTATTTTAGTTCTTTGAAGTTGGCTTTTACTTTTGATAAAATAATTAATAGAATTAGGCTTTACTTTGTGGAAATCCATTATTTTAAAGTTGGCAAAAGGCTAAGCTTAGCAGTCAGCCACCGCAGAATCTACTGCACCTGAAGATACCTCGTGTAGAAGCGAAACACTTGTCGTATTATCGTCGGAGGTCTGTCTTTCCTAGTGGTGGTGGGAGTAGTGGTGCTGGGATTAGTGGTGACGGGGATATTGCACGCAATTGAGGGAGGGCGGGAGGTGCTCTTTAATCTTTTCAGTCAAAATTTTTGACTAGAGATAGGCATTACCTATCCAAATATAATTTAAGACAGATAGCAATCTTATCGTTTATATATTAACTCAGCCAAGGACTTGGCTACACAGACATCTGCTCCTATTGAGCAGTTTAATGACTTAATATGTAATTTTGAATCAGTTCGAAGTAATTTAAATTAGAAAATGAGACATTAGAGATAATCTCTAGCAGAATATAGCTTATAAACTTAAATGTATGACTCCACAAAGTGATAACAAAAATTGTTTACACCTGGTGCATCAGAAAATACAAGGCTGATAGGTAAAGAGCTAGAAATTGAATTGTTCTTAAATAGCAACAATATTCATATTTTATGTATTAATGAACGTTGGTTAAAAGCTTATAACTTAATGTTTAACTTCAGTAATCACCATGTGGTCAGTTTGTTCAATAGAGAAACGGTTTTAAGAGGTGGCCTTAATTAGCTAGTAAATTATTATTATGTAAAGAACGTAAAGATATTGTGAGCCTCTCTGTTGAGCGATCTGTAGAAATGGCATGTGTTGAGTTCGAGCACCTCATTGTTGTGAGCGTCTACAGACCCCCATGTTCTATATACAATACTTTTGGAAAAATTATGGAGGAAGTTTTTGTTAAGGTTAATAAACAGAATAAATCTGTTGTAATATGTGGAGACTTTAATATCAATCTCCTAGAAGCTTCCTCCACCAATATTAAATTTAGATCATTGTTTAAATCATATGGCCTTTAAATTTATTTTTAGAGCCAACGCGTAATACTGAATTTAGTAACATGTATAGATAACATTTTACAAATGTTAAGCCGTTGCATAAATGTATAATTCAAACATTGAGTTCTGATCACTGTGAACAGTTAGTGTCGTTACCTTATGTTCACAAAAGCAAGTAGATGAGAAAATTGTGTTTGTTCCTGTAAATGCACGTCGCTTGGAGAAGTTTAGAAGTAACATAGTGAAGAAACTTCCATCACTTTCATACCAAAATGATCCTAATTTTTGTATGGAACATTGTTTAAGCTTATTTGCAACGAATTTGATAATATTTTTACTTCTAAAACAATCTCCTTGAACAGTAGGAAGGCATTCAATGAATGGGCGACAGTAAGAGTCCATAAGAGCAGACAAGGATTATATGATCTTTACCATGAAAGGGCATATAATCCTAGTGTCAAATTTAGGAATGTGTAAAAATATTCAAAATATTTAAAAGAGTGTGCTCCACAGACAAGTCTGCATTTGAGCAACAAAAATAAGACGGCTTCTAATAAAATTAAAATGACATGAGTATAATTAATAGTGAAATTGGTAAGGTCAACTCGCAATTCAAACTACCGGTTAAGTTTTAACAACAAATTAACTGAATCAGATCAGTATGTTGCATTGGTTTTGGAAATATTTTACTGATATTCCGATTTTAACCACTAAGTCACTGAATTATTCTCCTGTCGCCGAATCATTATTTAAACAAAATGTAAATGCGTATACAAAGAATTTTACATTTTATAAAATATCAAAAAGACATTGTAAAATATTTTAAAACTATTGATATTAAGAAAACTGCAGTTTTTAAAGTTATTGTCTATAATAGATGTAATCGCGCTTCAACCAGCTATTATTTTTAATACTAATATCGAATATGTGTTTTCTGATTAAATGAAGCATAGTAATACCTTTATTTAAATTTGTAGTACATTAGACCTCGCCAATTTTAGACCAGTTTTAGACGAAAAAATATTCTTGATCAAAATGTGTTTTTAATGTAAATAATTAACTTCATAAAATCAATTCGGTTTCACAAGCGATGATGCCGTTGAGCTGATTTAATATATCTTCAATATATGGGAGAATTCACAGGATGCTTTGGGTATATTCTGTGACCTATCCAAAGCCTTCTATTGTGTTCACCATGCAACATTAGTCAGGAAACTAAAATACTACGGTATAAGAAGTAATGCTCTTAAATTAATTATTTCATATTAAAGTAACAGAACGCAAAAGTAGTAAGTATACAAATGGGCGTGCCTCAAGGCTCAATTTTGGCCCTTTCTGTTTCTTGTATATATTAATGACTTACCTTACATAGTAGGGAATAACCATAATATTGTATTATTTTCTGACAACACTTCAATAATTTTCAAATTAAAACGACAATTATTAAAATATGAATATCTAAATTAGTAAATTGGTTTAATGTTAATAAATTGCATTTAAACGGCACTTAAACGAAATATATGAAATTCATGACTCCAAATGTCAAACATTTAAATAATAATGTAATATTAAATGGGAGGAACTAAGTCTTTACGATACCATCATTTTCTCGGAATAAAACTAGATGCGAAGCTTCAATGGAGCCCCATATATCAAAATTAGCAAGCAGATATATATGCTGTAAAAAGATTAGAAATCTTACCAGTGTTGAAACAGCTAGACTTGTTTACTTTAGCTATTTCATAGCATAATGTCGTATGGTATTTTGCTATGGGGGCACGCGACTGAAACTGAAATTATTTTTGTTATACAGAAGAGGCCATAAGAGTAATTATATATAAACTTAATTATAAACTTGGTCTCTCAATACATTTATGAAAATGTAATGTACGGTACATAAAAATAAAAGTACTCGTAGTTATACAAAAATAAGTGATATTCATTATGTAAATAGCAGGAAGAGACACAAGCTAGTAGTATCAGTTACTCGACTCGACAGAGCTAGTAATTCATTCTTGTGCCGATGTATATGCATTTACATCAAAGTCCCAGAAAATATACAAAATTTACCTGTTCAAAGTTCAAAACTATATTAAACAAAGTTTGTAAAATAAGGCTTATTAGAATGTTAAGGAATTTATGGATGATAATAACCTCATGAATGAGGTGATCGCTACCAAACTATTTCTAATTTGTTTTGTGTGGTTAATTGTGTAACATACATTATTTTTTTTAAAAAGTCCCGCTGGGTTTCTTGCTGGTTCTTCCCAGGAAAGAGGTTTTTTTTCGAACTAGTGGTAATTAAACAAAAAGGTGACTTTCAATAAGCATTATTTATAATCTATATTGAATAAAAAAAAATCTGTTTCTATTTCTGTTTCAAACTAGGTAAGACACATCGTTTTATTTTATTGAGAGGATATTGGCAAAATAAAAATTTTCCAAGCACACAGTCCACCTAATGATAAGGAAATATTGTGGGCCATACACACCTACATTTATCATTTACTAGCTGTCCCCCGCGATTTCGCCCGCGTGGAATTTAATACGATTTCATGGGTTTTAATTTTTTTGCGCGGAACCCTAATTATTTTTCTAAAATAAAAGTATATTAAGTTTTTCCTTATAAGATCAGCTATTTGCCAGTGAAAGTCCCGTCAAAATTGGTCGAGTCTTTTTGGAGGTTAGCCGGAACAAACTGACAGACCGACAGACAAAAATTTTAAAATTGCTTTTTTGTTATAAAACCGTCCATACTTTCATATGGATTTAGTAATACGCTGTTATTTTAACATTACAAAGACACACTTCAATTTTATTTATTTGTATGTATGTATAGATGTATAGATTAACCCTCCTGATTGTCTGCCTCTGAGGATTCAGATGTGACAATCAGGAGGGTGTATGGGTGAATGCCTCGTTACCAATAAATAATGCTTTATCTAAGTTAGTAAATTGGTTTAACGTTAATAATTTGCATTTAAATGGCACTAAAACTAAATTTATGAAATTCATATCATTATGTAACATTAATAACAACTCAATAATTTTATTTACTGATAAATTTACGATACCCCAATTAACTTGGAAACATTTTAAAACATTCTCTTATTTTATGGGTTAAATTAAAAAATTGTACTACGAAAAAATTTGCCCACGTTGGAGGTAATAGAGTATCATTTTTAATTGATTGTTAAAATTTTGAGTTAAGCGTTAACGCCAATATAATTTAAAGCTTAAAGCAAAAACGCATGATCATCTGGCTTTCTCAAAAATAATATTACGTCATAAATACTTCCACGAGAAATTAATTTTAATCAATATAACAATTTTACCTAATCACTCCTCCTTCTTGATAGTTTTTGTTTAAACTTACATCAAAGTTGGAACTCCTTTTATTATTCCTTTTCGTTTTACACATCTTTGCGAATATTCTACTAAAAAGTTAGATGAAAGATATTTGTACAAGGTGATACCATACACACACATAAACTTTGTAAGAAGCGGGCGCGAATTGTGAGGTAACCTCATCCATCTCACCCCATCAACTTATCATCCCTGACACTCTACTCCCTTATTGCATACGTTACATTATGGTTGTAGCACAAATGGGTCGGCTTGTACTTCTACGGAGAAGGACCCCGCTGTCACAGAATACCAGCATGAAATAGCAGCTTAATGCTTGTTGTTGTGCTTCGTATAGTGGATGTAGAGAATCGCAGATACTTTTCACTAGAAACGAAGAATTCCATCTTTGTCCTGTGACTTTGACCTGTGTGAGTGACAACGCATCTGCATTTTGATTCTTAATTGGGTTGATAGTAGATAGAGTAGTAGATGTCTATAGGTCACAGCATCCACTTACCCTCAGGTGGACTGTGTGTTCATTTGTCATCCTTTTTCTATAAAAAAATGGTCTAGTACTGAAAATATCTGAGCAAGCTTAGTCACAAGTATATGACAAAAATAGCACTTTAAGAGCTCCTTGTAGCTGCCGGTGTTATTGCAGTGAATCCTATCTACTATCCTATCCTATGAACAGCGGAACAGGAATTCAGGTAACAAAGAAAAGCTGCGGAAAAGTAAATTAATTAAAAAGTATGCAAAAAAACAACACTTTATCTATGAGTGAAAAGTTGCAAAAACGGCTTTTGCTAAGCACTATTTAAGTACATAAATGGAAGCAGATTGCAATGGTTTGCTTTCTGAAGTACGGGAAAATCGGTAGTTTCCGCATTGCGCATGTACCAATAGTGTACTTTTAACTCTATAACACTGGCTGAGCCTACATCATTAGAGTTCTTTACAAGTCCACTGCTAAACATAGGCCTCCTCCAAGGAATGCCCCAAAAGATGGTCCTGAGCCATCTACATCCATCCACTTCTTGCATATCTCACCAGGTCCTCACTGCATCTATATATATTCTATCACCGCTTCTACAACACTTAGCAATGACTCACCGATAAGATCTAAGTGGTTAACTATCGCCAGTTTGGTGATAGTTTTAATGCGGGTGAGAGCGCACGCAATTAAGAAAGAGTGGTAGGTTGTCTTTACCGTGTAGTAGCGGTGTAAGAATACCCACTTCCCCATATCATCCCGTGGGTGTTGTAAGAGGCGACACAGGGAAACAAATCCGGCTTCACACGAGTGATTTCTGGATCTCGACAACAGCGCTACCTACCGGGTTCAAATGTGAGTCTTAAATATATAGGGACCTATTCAATTAAACACATTTTTTTTATCAAATTCGGTTGAGCCGTTTTTTGAGTTTTAGCGAGACTAACGAACAGAAATTGATTTTTATATATAGAGATAATGTTCTTCAGACCTGTGCTGACCGTGCAGTGGCAGTGGAATAATATCTACTACTGCATATCATCCCGTGGGTGTTGTAAGAGGCGACAGAGGGAAACAAACCAAGAGATGGGCAGCAGCGTCTTCCTAATAACAACTAAAAATAAAAATAAACTGCGGTTGCCAACCTACCTGCCAAGCGTGGCCACTTTGAGGGTTTTTAGAGGTAAAAGCTAGAAGACATGAGAGATATCAGGCAGTCTAGTCAGGTAGTCACATATTTGAACTACTTTGTCTAAAGTTTTACAGGTATCCATTGGTTGCTGAAGCCTCGTACCATCAGATCAACTCTTAAAACGCTTGTCACTCTATGTTGGTAACATAAAGAGGTTTTTGTGGGTTTTTTTGTAGTGTTCTTATATATATTTATTGTCGTTCAATAGTAAATTTTATCCACATCCAGAGCCGAGGCAACTCAGAGGCAAAGTAAGCCCTTTGTCGTAAATTTCACAGTGCGCATGTATCCTGGGTTCTTCCTATTCTAGCCGGCCCCAATGAAATTATTTATTGCAATTTTAAGTATTGATTTACCACGTGTTCGATAGTGAAGGAAAACATCGCGTGACATGTGAAGTTCGCCAACAAGTATTAGAGCGGTGCGACATACATTTCCTTTTTTTGAAACCTCTCACAAATGGGATGGTCTCTTATTAGTTAGGAGTTTTGTGTCCAGACCAATTCTGAGCACAGTCCTCCTTTTTTGTACGTTGCGTTACAGTTACATTTTTTTTTAACTTTAACTTATTTTTAATTTTATGCAACGCTCTTATATTATATTACATAAATAAAGAACAACTCCCTTTTTCCAAGTGTTTTGATAACTAGGATCCAACGTAAGAGCACTTAGGCCGGTCTCAACCGCGGCACAAAGCAAAAAGAGGGAGCATTCTTGACAAACATCCACGCACTTCTGTACTAAGCCGGCGTCCTCGTTATTCAATAAACAAGTTATACGTGTCACGCATAATACTAATTTCTGAAAAGTACTGTAATACGTTTTTTTGTTGTTTTCAAATTTATTCGTATTTCTTGGCCCCATTCATGTGGTTTCTGAAAATAATATAATTTTTAGTCAACTTTAAATAAAGGATGAGATTTACAATTCGACTGTACGTTTTTTATATATACATATATATGTTACACAATATCTTCTGCAATTGGGAACCCATTTTTATAATTCTTTTTTAATAGAATAGGTTTACAGTTCAGAGGTGGTCCCAATAAACTTGAGAAAAATCCACCCTTAAGGGTGCCAAAATAAGGGATGAAGTTTTTAATGTAACTATTTAGAGAACATTAGGATTGTGCTATTCCTTGGTCCACTCAAAAGGGTTAAAAATTAACTTTAAATAAAGAATAAAATAATTTCACATTATGTGTCAAACTATATCTTAGCGCTGACTTTATAATATGAAATTGAAAGAAAAATAATTAAATAAACTTACTTTTTATTAAAAGTAATTTTTATAAGCCATATATTAGCTTCTCCAGGGCCCTATCTAATAAACGTTACAATCCTACAAATTTATAAAAAAAAGTGACATATTTGTCGTATTGTACAGTAAATAGTTATTAATAAAGCTACAAAATTGTAAAAATAACACTCCCAGATATTAGTAAGGTAATCACCGCTTACTTTCCTAAACTACTACCTTATATTCGTGTTATGTGCTGTATATTTTACCTTCATAACCTCGTTGTTCTAGATTCTAGAGATCGTTAGCGTGACTGCTGATCATAAGGTCCCGGGTTTGAATCGCCGGTCGGGCCAAAATCAGCTATCGGATTTTCTCAGAAGCAGCCCAGAGTCAGTAAGTTAGTGATATTTCATCCCTATCATTTTTTTAACAATAATAATCGCCAACTCAATGTACAACCTTTTCAATGTGTAGTATTCGCGTAAATCTATCTATCTATGCGCAAAGGGCAGTGCGGGAGCGTTATATATAAAATAAAAATTAAACTTTTAATCTATAGCTCCTTTAGTCTCGCTAAACCTCGAAAACGGCTGGATCCTTGGATGTTCTAAACGATTCGCAATTAGACCCGGTAGGTGGCGCTGTTGTCGAGATCCAGAAATCACCCGTACGAAGCCGGAGTGGATCGCTAGTATCAAATATAAAAAAAACCGGTTCACAATAAACGAAGATATCGCATTCGGTAAATATGTATGTATAATAAATGTTTTGAAGCGCCTGATATATTTTATATTAGTAGTTTTCATGCCAATATTAGTTCATAAGTCGTGTCGGTATATTTAAAAACCTTTGTACTTCTTTGCCTTGAAGACAAAGTAAAGGTCGATTGAGCAAATTACTGCATTTTATTAAGAAAAAAAAGTTAAATTCCTGTTGAATATGAATGCAATGGAATTTTATAATTAAGTTTTGTTTCTTTCTTGTCTGAATAATCTGTAATGCTGTGTCAGACCATATGCCAAGGCAAAGTCATAAACAGACCTACCCGCATGATCGGTTAAACGGGAACCAAGCCATTTGGCATGATGGGCGTTAAAATCACCGAGTATCACGATCTCTGCGGATGGGACCTAATGTAGCACGGAGGCTGCAGCCATTTGGAATGGTCGATGAGTCGGTCTATGTCGGCATTACCGCTATGAGACCTATAGAGGCACCCGTAGACGCGGGATGGTCGTCGCTGTCTACGCGCAGCCATAGGATGGACAGGTCCGTACCTTCAAGACTGCCGAGGCGTCGAAAACAGATGTCCTCTCTGACGTACACGCAAACTCCAGTCCGGGGCACAAAAAGAGTGTTCTAATTTGTACCCGGGTAGGAGAGATACGAAGTATCAGCCGGAGAGGACACCTGCGTCTCGGTTAAAAAGAGCAAGGCCGGTTTGCCGTCTCCAGATGGTAGTGGACGGCGTTAAGGTTTGAATGAAGTCCCTGATATTGCTAGCGACCCTGATATATACCATAGATATACCATATCTAGTCACCTGGATATGGTATATCTATGGAATATTTATTAATGTTGCGTTATTTACATTTGAGGTAATCAAGGACGACTTATTTTACAAATTTTTCGATTTTCAAAAAAATTTATCTTTTTCGGATAAAGTATAGCCTAGATCCCTCCTGGCATTGCTCTGTATCTGTTCCTAAGTTTCACTATAATCGATTTTGCCATTCCGAATATTAGCGTGGACAGACAACAGACAGACAGACAAAATTAAAAAAATGATATTCATGTCATAATAGCATGCAAATATCCCCGTGAACTTGATAGAAGCCAATTATTTCGATATTACAGACAGACACATGAGCGTTTCATTTAATTTTTATGAAACAAGTAAATAACCAAAATAAATCACATACACAAAGTATAAAATGGATATAGGCTGTATGGTACATTTGTCCTTTGTCTATCAAGGGTTAAAAAAATATGAAAGTGTTTAAAGTTTAAATTATTAATAGCAATAAAACTTATAAATGTTGAAAATCATTTTATTAACAAACTACGCGTACTAGGCTATTGATATGAAATAGGGAACCAGTTGATGTAATTCTAAAGCTAAAAAAAAACCCGGTCTCGATACGTCAATTTTTTTCTGGAGTTATCGAGACCACATACAAAATCAACATCCGTACGTCCACGTAAATTTTTTTCAAACCGTTTTTTTTTTCAAAGTATTTTTTAGAAAATATAATATGGATTAATTAGAGTGTTTTCTTGATATACGGCTACTCATATTATCGTATAAGTGCAATATGGTTATGATAGAGGCATTTTAAGAACACAAAATTGCTTGAACTTGACGTGCGAATGTAAAGCACTGCCTAATAACGCTTCCCGTTATGAGGTGTGCAAAAAACGCTCGCTCTCACAGAATACCAGCGTAAAACAACAGCTTAATTCTGCTGTGTTCAGGATTGTGAGTGTAGAGAACCGGAGACTTTTTACTGAAACGATCTCAGTCGTCAGGGTGACAACGCATCTGCAATTCAATTCTTAATTGAGTATAGATGTAGATGTCTATAGGCCACAACAACCATTAACCATTAGGTGCACTGCGTGCTCATTTGTCACCCTTATTCTATAAATAAACGCGTGTGTGTACTTATGTACGCACGTAAGAAGTTATACTTCTTTAGCGTAACTAAACAAAAATAACTAAAATAGAACACGTTTTATAGATTCATATATATATATTTGAATAACTACCTTGAATATAGTTATCAGTTCTCACGAAAACTTTATAGTTGACAGCCAATTACCAACTGAATTTGTCGCTTTTGGGTTTCAATGTGCGCGCGCATTGTAACAACTTCATGGTGTCGTTTTTAGGTGTCGGTGTGCGCGCGCATCGTGAAAACTTCACTCTCATCATTTTTCTCAAACGCGCCAAAAGAAGTATAACTTCAAAAATACACCCCATTTTGTATAAATATTTCTATTTGTCCTCAAAATAACTTTCTTAAATGCGAATACATAAAAACATGCGCTTGATAAAATTTTCTATAAATATCCGGACTTCATGTACAGATATTTTGTCCAACTTCTTAAGAGTAACTGATGTGAAAGGAAATTTCCAATTCAATGACTATTTTTATTTGCTTCCTTATTTAGTTCGTATAATAAAATTGTGCTGACAAAAAAAAAACACTGCAGGCTTCTTTCGCGGGCTTCTTTCGCGGGCTTCTTTCTTGTTTCATTGTGATATTAGTGGCCGAAACAGTAGCCTTTGTCTCATCAACTTCCATGTATGTCGCACGCCTTTAACAAAACTATCATCATCATCAACATCACAGCCCATAACAAGTCCACTGCTAAACGCTTTCCCATATTATGCTTTCCACAGGAATGCCAGTAAACGTGGTCCTGAGCCACCTACATCCATCGATTTCCTGCATCTCTTACCAGGTTGTCACCCTACGTAGTGGGTGCCACCATACACTTCGCTTACCATTACGACGCTGCCAATACCACTTTAGCTCACTAATAGGTTGGGCTTAGTTTAAGAAACTATTACATTCCATTTTATTAAGATCAAGCTATACAACGACCTCGTTGTGTGTAAATTATACCAAAATTGTTAGTCAAAATTTTAAAGTATCCCGAGCTAGCTACGACATCAGGACTTCTAACTTTTGAATCCTCCCGTGATCATGGTTTCTGAAAACACTCGCTAGGTGATGAATTTTAAATAAGTGAAATTAAACGCGATAAAACACGTTTAACTCGGCGGGAGGCGCATCAAAAAAACGAACACAAAGAGGCGCTACCGGGTTAAAAGTACCCACCCATAAAAGGTCCTATAAATATATATGTATAATACTTATTGTAAAAATTACTAACATATCTACATTTACTTTGATTTGTTTTAATAAAACAAGTCTTTTCTGAAAAATTACTTTTATTTACTAATATTTAGCATTTTAATATTTAGTACTTAAAATTATGTTTTTCTTTGTATGACATATCATTACCAAGATTTATCTTATTTTTAAATAGAATTTTTTTAGAAAAAATACTATATTTGATATAGTACTATATATTACGTCAAACAATAAAATAGCCTCCTAGCCACAAAACGGACAAAATAAAACTAATTTAAACTTTGGGTACAAAAAGTTATCAACTAAAACTTTAATCGCTTAATAGGAACTATAAAAATAAGCATTTTATTTGCGGTTTTGGTAACAGTTATTACATATTTTTGCTGAACAAAATTTACAAGATGTTTTGGTTTTACGGTCTTTTTGCAAGTACAGACTGAAGAACGCGAGGATGACGAAATTGACGGTGCCCTATGTGCAACCTCAGGCACTGGTTCCTAATTCCAACTACTATTTCCATGTTTTTCTTAATTTCTTTTGGTAAAAGTTGTCTCTGCCTGACTAGAGGTAAAATAAGGGCCAAGGCGAGTTCTTTTAGGCAGTCTTGACGAGGATCACAGACTTGACCAGAATTTTCTTTATTTTGTTAGGCAGTGATGTAAACATTGATGCCTGCGATATTCATAAAGCCATAGGGCCATCTTTTTGTAATCCTTCATACAGAATACGTACCGCAGAGCTCGTCTACTACATCAACTCCACATACAAAAGTACGAACCAATTATAATCTGTAATCATTTCCGGTTTTTCTTTTCGCCTGATTCTTGGTCTATAGTTGCATCATGGTATAGTTGATACTAAAAGTACCACTTTATTTTATCTTGGCACATAGGAGACCAGCGTACAATCATTCTCTAAACCGGAGACTTTTTACTGAAACGATCTCAGTCGTCAGGGTGACAAAGCATCTGCTTTTAATTATTTATTGAGGATAGATGTAGATGTCTATGGGTCACAGCAACCACTTACCATCAGGTAGACTGTGTGCACGATTGTCACCTATCCTATATTAAAAAACTATTAGTCAGACCTTGATCAAATTTATACGGGACCACATGAGAAACGCCAGCTTTCAAATAAAAAGAATCATCGAAATCGGTTAATATAGAAAAAGTTATAAGGTAACACACATAAAAAACATACAGTTGAATTGAGTACCTCCTCCTTTATGAAGTCGGTAGAAAGTAATCCTAACACCAACCATTGTTATTATACCAATTTATACGTTCCATATGCTCCCCTCTGAAATAATCTAATGGCAAATAAAAATCATCGGTTAGTTAATATCTCCCTACGAGACAATCTATGGGAAGGCGTATATCAAGCAGTGGTCCCTTAACATGTATTTTGCGTATATCTGATGATATGTATGACCATGTGTATATCTGTGGATTTATTTTGAATTGTTTTAGATCAGTGCTGTAATAATTTGTATAATAGCTATTAATTTTGACACGTGGTTTGATTTAATCATAACCTCTCTCCTCAACTCCGTTCTATCTATCTATCCTAAAGTTATTTATGGTCAGTTGCCTGCTTCCGTTTTCGCGCCATGATTTTCTTTACATTGCATATAAACTAAAACCACCTAAATCTTAATCGGACACCATCTTGATACGTAATTTTTCCAGAATGGACCCTGTTAATTTAGAAAATGATGCGTTGACTATAGATTTTTCTCCGGTCATATAAAATTTCAATTTTCACTGATTTAACTCTGAAAATGTTTGATGTCCATGCACCGGTGCGTGCTATTAGAGTTAAGCGACCTCCAGCTCCATGGATTACGAGGGAGTTCGCATGGCAATGACTCGACGTGACAGGGCTTTTAGAAAGTTCAAGCGTGACAGGTGTGATGACAACTGGCGTTTGTATAAAGTAGCTCACAATCGCTGCAACCACATGGTAAGGGCAGTGAAGCGTTGCTATTTCCATAAAATATTTCTAACTCTCCGGCCGATGTATGGAAGTTCCTCAAATCTCTTGGTATTGGTAAGCACTCTGAAAAAGTGATAACATTTATTTTCCTCTTAATTACCTTAATTCTCATTTTTCAGCTGGTTCTACATTATCTCCTATCATTAAGTCCACTACAATTTCAGAAATTACTTCTTTGGCTACATCTCAACATGAACCATTTTATTCTTGTTTGTATCTGTCGACGAAGTTCGTAAAACTTTGTATCTATTAAATCCAAAGCAGTGGGTTGTGATAATGTGAGTCGCATTATGATCTCTTCTGTTCTCGAAAACTTTCTCTCAGTCATAACTCACGTAATCAATTTTCTCTGTTGTCTGGGGTCTTTCCTGCTTCTTGGCGTAAAGCTTATATTACCCTCTTTCCAAAATTGCAAACCTCCTTAACGAAACAACTATAGACCTATTTCTATCTTACCTTTCTATCAAAATTTCTTATATTAATTAATTATCAAATCTATAGTTCACCAACAATTGTCTGGCTCTATTTGTAGAAATAACTTGCTATCTCAGTTTCAATCTGGCTTTCGGCCTGGACACAGCACTATGATGATGACTATGAACATGTACCTGTCACAATCACACAGTAGTGTAACGTGAGGAACGTAATGACATGATAATACCAAAGTATGCAAGCCACAGCAACACCATCTTCCTTTCCTGCTCAGAAGAATTACCCACTAGAGTGATGCAACCTCTCTATATTTTTAGACGCGCAGACACGGCCACCTCCAACTGTCGCAAGTCCTCGTGCGGTTGGCAGTAAACAGCATACGGTCTATCAGTTATCACCACCTGCTAGCAGATATTAACACTTGTTACATAGTACAATGTTCGACCATCCCAGACTTCATTTAGGTCATGGACGCGCTGCGCCTATACGGCCAACTCACACAAACGCGCTCCAGCGTGCAGTTCCGCTGTTCGCGCCACACTCGCGCCAGCCAGCCGTCGCGCCGTATTGTATATTGCTTTGCAAATATAAAAATTAAAAGAAATGGAGATAAATGTGTTGCGAACTATACAATACCGAGCTTCCAAAGTTCACCACACATTCTCTTGAGAAACTGCAACTGTATGACATGGCATTCGCTAACCATTGCAAAAGTATCAAAATTCAAAAACGGCATCACACAAATTGAACAGGGCGTCCATGCCCCCTTCTCAACCTATCAGAAGTCACCTGAACTGTGGAACGGTCGTCCGTAACCCTTTCATCCACATACCAAAAATCGTACAATAAATCCTTGGACTGGGCGTGCGAGGCCCTTTCGACACTATCAATTTTTTTGAACGTGAAACGAAACACATGATTTGCATACGAATGACTATAACACAAAGAGGATTAGAGATTTACTTACACGCAAGCGTCTGAACTCTAAATATGTTCGTGTTCGACTCATTACCTGTTGCATCGAGTTTAGTAGTTAAAATATTATCACTAGAGATTTATCACTATCGACCGGCTCTAAAGGATGACCAATCTTTTTTTTTTTCATCAACCGCTGTTACGACATTCTCCTCATCGATAATTGCCGCAGCGACCTCCATCAATCGCCTGACATCTTACCCCATTCCCGTCTACCGCACAACATTCGGAGCAAACTGCAACACTGATCAACACATTAGAACAAAAAAATGCCACATTTTTTAAACTCATAGCACGTTAAAGTTAATCCTTTATTTTGTTACATCGCTTAAACGTTTCGAACTTCAAAATATAGCCCATGTAAATCATATTTCGCACGAACTATCAACTTATAACAAAACTCGAACAAGTTAAGTTTTCACTAAATGCAAACTAAAATTAATTTAGAAAGCCTCTCAACACTTGAAAAAATAATAAATGTAAAGACTTCCAGCATGTCTTACCAGGTCATCACTCCATCTAGTGCGGGGACGCAATCAATTTCAACATTATTGGTGCCACAATAACGCATTTGACAACATTGTGTTATGTCAAAAACTGCGATGGATTATCTTGTTATGTATGACCAGTTCAAAATAATATTTGTATACATAGCGTAATTATTATTCATCATAATCATCATTGCAGCCCTTCACAAGTCCACTGCTGAAATAGGCTTCCCCAAGGAATGCCATAAAGCACGGTCTCGCGCCACCTGCATCCATTGACTTCCTGTATGTCTTACCAGGTCATCACTCCATCGAGTGTGGGGACGCTCTAACCTTTCTTCCCCATCGTTTGTCGGTTCTTCGAGCTATATTGCCGGCCCATTGCCACTTCAGCATACTAACTCTTGGGCTATGTCGGTTACTCTGATTCTACTGCGGATATCCTCGTTTTTAAGTCTATCATGTAGAGAAACGCCGAGCATAGCCCTCTCCGTAGCTCTAAGAGTGACTTTGAGCTTCCTCATACGGCCAGCAGTGAAGGACCACGTCTCAGATCCATGTGTTTTCACTGGCAACACGCACTGCTTGTAAATAAGAAATATTGCTCGGCTGTGTTTCTAGATATAAGTCAGGCTTTCGATAGAGTCTAGCATGACGGCCTCCTATTCAAGATCACAAAACATCTGCCCCATTCCTTCTACTTCAGACTGAAAAGCTACTTAGACAAAAGATGCAATGAAGTCAAACTTAACAACACTACGTCTAATCTGTTCGAAATCAGATCAGCGGTACCTCAGGGGAGCATTAGGGCCCGTACTTTATCTCATCTTCACTGCCGACGTCCCCGTTGATGATAAACCTTTAATGGCACGTACGCTAATGATACTGCGATAATGTCAGTAAATGCCAACCCAGCAATCGCATCAGCAAATCTCCGATAACATATTGCTAAGATAGAAAAATGGCTGAACATTGGAGAATAAGGGCTAATCATAGCAAACCAGTTCACGTCATATTCACTCTAAGAAAAGGCGACTGTCCACTAATCACACTAAACGGAGAACAAATTGCACACGATGGTACAAAATAGCAGTTTACAAAACTATTTTGAAGCCAGTATGGACATATGGAATAGAACTCTGGGGAACAGCAAGTAATATCAACATAGAAATCCTGGAAAGGATTTAGACTAAAGCCATTCGATCTATGTTGAACATTTCAAAATCCATCCACAATAAATGTTTTTTGCACGAATTGGGGCTCAATATTGTGAAACAAGAAATCGCTCCTCGAAGCTTTAACTACCAACAAAAATTAACTTTACATGTTAAGCTCTAGCTGCTAAATTAACGGGTTCTGGAAGTACCATTTACACAAAACTGAGAAGGACTAGCATTCAAAATCTTATAAAACGATTCACCAAATAATAGTGAGAGTGGTCAATGGAGAACTCCCCCTGCTTAAAGAAACAAAATAATCAGGCATAGCTCAGACAAAGAAACAGCTAAATGTCCACGACAGATTGCTGTGTAAGCGGGATTCAAA
The DNA here is from genome assembly GCA_029286625.1 of Parnassius orleans. Taxonomy (NCBI): domain Eukaryota; kingdom Metazoa; phylum Arthropoda; class Insecta; order Lepidoptera; family Papilionidae; genus Parnassius; species Parnassius orleans. Next base: position 35,261 of record JAGSMP010000904.1, on the reverse strand, counting down.
AAAAAAATATTTCACTGTTAGGTTTAATATTTTGGATCTAAGTGAAGTAGTTTGAAGTGACGTTCGCAAGGGACGCCCTAGATGGAAGTTTATGGACCAAATTGGCGATATATTGAAGATGGACCAAAGTAATAGCAGCCTTAATTGCCGAGCTTATATGCGTAGGTATATAGATATAAAGGAGGCGAGAGAGGTGTCTCAGGATCGTGTCAAATGGAAGTCCTTAGTTTCTGCCTACCTTTCTGGGTGACGGGTATGAGTGTTTATGTTATGTGGTTAAAATTGGTAGTAGCGTAAGAGAATCCATCATTTACTATAGACATGTGAGAGGTGACTTTGGGAAATGCCAACATCTCGTTTACGCCAGGCGTAAAATATCCAGACCGACGAGGGTGGACAGTTGCAGCTATAATATCTTCCAAACCAAATTTTAGTTACGGCGGACTGTTGCAACGGAGACTATCCATCTGCGAAAGACAGCATTATAATGCCATAGGCGCACTATCTTTTCCCTTACTCTGATATTACGATTTTACAGTAATCCCACTCGACCGCGTCTGTAGAGTCGCATGCTTAGAATTTATGCGAGTAAGCCAGGCAACAATTACTATTTAACTTAACCTGGTATGGCTAAGACTTACAAGTTATGTATCCTCGTAGCAATTAAGAAACTGTTGCCGAATTTCGCTATAATGTAATAGTTCTATTAAAAGAATATATTCGATACAGTGTTATCACTAATTTAAAATGTCTGCAGGTGCGTACAAGGCGTGGACTGTACGTTCATTTGCAGCTGGTTCAAATCTGGCTCAAAGGACCAAAAAACAGTTTCTTAACAAATTATAATAATTATGCTGAATGATAAAGGAGGTAAATGTTATGATAATAAATAAAACCGACCGCGCTGAATGCTAATAATATACTGTTTTATTAGCTGATTGCATTATTAATTAATGACAAATGGTGCCGAAACTTAAGTTTTGTACACATGTACGATAGTTGATACACAAGGTACGCATATTATTATCTTAATAATCATTAATTTGATCCTTACATTGATATTGGAGTGTCTATGATTCTGTGAGTAAGCACCGCGTATATATTTCAGAACTCAGATGTTTATGCGAATTTCATATAAGCACGTCTGACGGTAATGTTCTTCAGTGACCAGACAAATTACATGAAATATTGATTCTGTTGAGCTTTACCCTTGTAAGAATAAATATGTTTCATATTTCAATCTAAGTGTGTAATTATAGTTACGTGGAAACAAAGGAATAGGCGTTTTTACGCACTTTGTAAAATGTTCTATCAAACGTCACTATGGAAAATATTCTACTAGCGTAATCAATTGTTATGATTAATCTGATAATTTTATACGTGGTAGAGTCACGATATGGCTATATGTAGCTATATTATGATTATAGCACGAATGGTTCGGCTCGACCTGGGTAGGATCACGCTCTCACAGAATACCAGCGTAAAGTAGCAACTTAATATTGCTGTGTTTCGTATAGTGATTGTAGAAAACCAGAGACTCTTTTTTATTGGAAATGAGGCATTACATATTAGTTCTCAGGGGAGACAACGCATCTGCATTTTGATTTTTAATTGAAGATAAATACTGATATCTATGGGCCGCAGGACCATCAGGTTGATTGCATGCTCGATTGTATAAAAATATATTTGTTGGGGTCCATTATCAGACCACTAGATCACGTGTTCAATTGGTATCCACTCAATTGTTTTCGAAACAAGAAAAAATAGTTTGCCAGCAAAAAGCTAGTCGTTCTGATTTTAGTAAGCAAACAAGTATGTACCACAAATAAAAGTCATGAAGGTAATTATTGAATGCAAAAGTTTTTGTTATCATCATAAGTACTTTAGATAAAAGTCATGAGGGTTATAATTCAAGATAAGAGTGAATTGGCTTTAGATAAATATTAAATAAAACACGCTTAGAATTATTTGAACCAGTAAAACTGGATTTATTAATTAAGTGCACTTTACAACTAACTTGCTATATCCAAGTTCAAAATGGAAGAGGAACAAAAATTCAGTGTTGCCACTGAATAATGTTAATATTTTATTGCTATATATAAATGCAGTTTTCCTTATTTAAGTTATAAATAAATATTAGTAATTATACTATGTACTAATATTTATTTATAATATATATTTATATATATAATAGTAATTATATATATATATTAATATAATTAATATAAATATATATATATAATAGTAATTATATATATATATATATTTATATTAATTATATATATATATATATATATTATAAATTATATTATTGTGAACATCAACTTTGTGACATCTTTACATCAACTACTCTTACTTTACCATCTGGCCCTGGGAATGTTTTAACAATCCGTCCCATCGGCCAGTTCATTGGTGGCACATTATTCATTTATACAATTACTAAGTCGCCCTCTTTAAAATTTACATTATCATATTTCCATTTTGGCCTATTTTGAAGTTGTGATAAATAATATTTTGACCAAACTTGTCAAAAATCTTGTTTAATTTTTGTACAAATATTCCAGAACTTAAGCCTATTAATATTAATTTCCGTTAAGTCTAAGTCTGGGTAGCTTGTCATAGGTGCCCCTATCAGAAAATGTCTGAAGTATCTGAACTCATGGGAAGTAAGGCTCGACTATTTAAAATTGATTCAATCTGAGCGATTACTGTATAAAGCTCCTGGAATGTCAAGCAAATGGTACCAACAACTCGTTTTAGATGATACTTCAGGCTTTTAATGCCAGCTTCCCGTAATCCTCCAAATTCTGGTGCATAACTGGGAATGTATTTAAATTCTATTGAATTAGTAGAGCAAAAACTTTCAACAGCTTTTCTATTATTTTTTGATGAATACAAATCATAAAGTTCTTTTAAATTATTATCTGCACCCTTGAAAGTTTTTGCATTATCACAATTAATTCTAGTTGGCATTCCACGTCTTGCAATGAAGCACTGAAGGCATGCCAAAAAGCCTCAGAAGTTAGGTCTATGACCAGTTCAACATGATCTGCCTTGATACTAAAGCAAACAAAAAGTGAAATTAATTTTTTTTTAATAATAGGTTTTCTCATTCGAGCTACCTTACTGTTAAATGGACCACAGAAATCAACCCCTATAATCTGGAATGGTCTTGAAGGTGTTACTCTTTGGGATGGTAAAAACCTCATTATTCGTTTAGAACTAGCAGCTTTTACACGAAAACATGTAACACACCTATGCAGCACTTTCTTTACTTCACGTATTCCATTTACTATTTGATTTAATTTGCTTGTTAGCCTTAAGCTGATTAATTTCTTTAAAAAATGTGCTCCTTGGCACTTCCTTATAATGAAAAACATAGAATTTTTAATTATTTAGGTGACAGCATATTAGTCAATTTAGAACTAGGGTTCAAACAATTATGTTTAAATCTTAAAATCCATGCAAGTATTCTTTTGCATTTTATGAAAAGTAGAAAATTTGTTAAGAATATCAAAAGTCTCATCACATTTAGACTCTTCCAGGTCCTGACAACTGTCAGTTACATTGGTCAGAATCTTTATGTCATCTGAAAAATAGGATGTAAACTTATACATACATAGGATTGACAAACTGGGGCAGTCCTTGCCACTACAGACTGTTGCCTTGCAATTTTTGAGGAGCCATTCCCCTTGTAAGAAGATCAGCAGGGTTCTCTATACTCTTAACATAACATCAAGTGCTATTATTTGTTAAGTTTTTAAATTGATTGACCTTATTGTTTACATATTTTGTACTTTTTAAATTGTTAATGCTCAACCATGATAAAACAATTTGGGAATCTGAATTTAAAATGACTTTGTGTTCGAATCTTGTTTGTAGAGATTAAGAAACTTTATTTGTAAGTTAAGAGAGTAATATGGCACCATTCAATTCCAAATTTGGCATTGGTAAGAGCTTTGTTCAATTGTGTTACTTTAGACTTTGAACATAATAAAGCAGACAATTTCTTTTTGTATGCAGAATGGGCCCACAAAAATTGTGACGACACTTAATGAAACGTATGTACATTTATTCCTTATAATTTCTAGATTACTATAGTTATATTAGTTGTACCATATCTAAAGGGAATACTGAGAAATTAACAATTAAACAGCAATCTCACTATAACCTAAAATCTCATACGAGCGACTGTCTAATATTTTTTATCGATATTCTATGTTATAATAATGCACTGTTAATAATAAAAAGTATAAAAAGTTGTAGGTTCTTAAAAATTTTAAGTACTACTTGGTGAATGGATTTTTTTTAGTAGTACCGGAGTAAGCAATACGAATAAACAGACGCGGTAATGTATTGATTACTAAGCACAGATCAAGAAAGAAAAAAGACTGAGCATACATTTCAAGTGAAGCAAAAAGTAAGCCAAAACTATGATCAACTAATTTTAAAAACAGGCGGCAAACATTTACTTATTTATCTAATATCATTTGCAACCAGTAACATGGTTTTAGGTGCATGTGCGTCGTCCAACAGTGAACTTTTAAGGGGTGTTAAAGAAAGTGTGTGAATTTAAGCAAGTGCGTCGCTAGCCAATGGTCTAGGAGGGGGTTATATGGGGGTATATGGGGGGGAGTTATATAGATTATGGGAAAGTATAGTTACAAGAATACATGAAGCTTTACACTTCTATTGCCAGTTTTACCTCTACGGCGATTGAAGAAAAATTGCACGTAAGATGTTTTGAACTAGTCGTGTTAGAATAAATTAAACTCTTTGTTGTCACTGTATTTGTTATTGTAAAATCATCACATTCTTAAAGCATTCTATTAAAAGTAGCACACGCCGCCATGTGCAGTGTCAGGACATTCTTATTAATATGTATTGATTGATTAGCATGTTTACATCCCAAGCACCATTAAAACCAAAATGACTGGGTAGTAACATATCCATTTACGATATTAAACACGAAAAATAAATAGCATGTAAGGTGTTTTTAACTGATTGTGTTAAGATGACAAAAAAAACACTGTATTGTCACTGCATTTTTATTATTTTAAAATCATCACATTCTTAAAGCAGTCTATTAAAAGTAGCACACGCCGCTCTGTGCAGTGCCAGGACATTCTTTTAATATTGTTGATTGATTAGCATATTTACATTCCAAGCACCATTGAAGCTAAAATGATAAGGTTAAACTTATCCATTCGTGAAATTACACAATTATAAGAAGTTTGTGGCAATGGGCCGGCCATATAACTCGAAAATCCGTCAATTGTTGGGGAAGAAAGGTTGTCGAGTGGCAGCCTCGTACCGGTAAGCTAAGAGTGGGGCGACCTTCCACTAGATGGAGTGACGACCTGGTAAGGCATGCTAAGCAAAAGTGCCAGAGCATCAAAACAACTTGCTCGGCGTTTATTTATAAATTACACATATAACACAATACATAATAGAAAATAAGGCACACAGTAAATAGAAATACGTCAAGTAAGCAACAATAATTACAATTTTTATTGATCATTATTCATCATCATTACAACAGTCCACTGCTGTACATAGGCTTCCCCTAAATAAAATATATAATGTAAAATATAGGTCTTCCGTGAACTGCCATCCCGTTTCGTCCCGTATGGTGTCGCAAAAGTCGTAACAGAGTAAAATAAAAATACCAGGAGATGAGCAGCAGTATCTTTTTATAGAATACCACAAAAAACTTTGGTTGCCACAAGCGTAGCAACTGTGACAAAAAACACCATTTATATTGATATTACTATATTAATATGCATCATTACTACTTGTGTATAAATTATTCCAATCATTGTGAGGTTCATTTAAGTGGTATTCACAAATAAATGCGCACAGTAGCACATAAAATGAGTGATCAATCAGCAATCTCTCTTTTCGTAGTTTAGCTCTAGATTAATGATTACATAACTTAAAAATACAGTGACGGGAAGTAAAAACAGCACTCTTATAATTAGCCATAGTAATTGTTGATACCGCTCTGGAAATGGCAGGAGTTACAGTTGCAGGCATAGGGGTGTTTGTGGGATGTTACCGTCGTCATCAATATTCATGCATTGTAATTCCATATCCCTGTTATTATTTTGTTCTCTGTCTCCATACAGTTCTGGAAGCTCTAAGCCAACAAGGATTACAGACTTGTTCTAAACGATCCACCTGAAAAAAGTGTTTTTTCATGAACTAACTACCCTAAATATCAATCTTTATTACACTAAATAGTCTTAATGCCTTTTAAAATTATATATAAAAGCATGTAATCGTTTCCGTTCATAGTACTTTTGTGGTAAACCAGATTCCATTAAGGTAAGTAGAAATAAAAATACATCAAATCAGACAAGTAAACAAGTGAAGTAGTTATTTTAGAATTTTAACATTATTTGACTTAGCACAAGTTCTTTTACGTTTTATTTACACTAAATTCATTTAAGGTAAAAATTTAACTTGTATATTAAGTACAAAGGCATACAAATATAGGTGTAAGGTAAGAAAGAAATAGCATCTATCTAATAACAACTAAACATAAAAAACTGTAGTTATTAAATATCCCCCCTATAAGGAAATCTATTAGGGAGGTCTATGTTCAGCAGTAGACTTTGATAGGCTGTAGAGTTATACTTACACTGTTAAACCTGTCTTAACTCGAGTCGCCAATTTTATAATTGATTCAAATAGTTAATTATAAAATTGACGAATACTTTGATAGTGTGCGTATGAGGTGTAACGTGTATAATATATGGAAATAAAATTATTTCTGTACTAGTGATCAGCTGGTAGAATAATATCAGTTAAAATACATATAAGTAATAAATGAGCATTTAAAATTGGAATTTCAATGCCGACAGAGAATGAACCCGCTTTGCTCCCGTACTGTAAAATTTACTGTGAGTGGTAAGGTCCTAGGCTACATAGAATTATAATGGATGACTGATTAAAATTTTAGGAGCCGTCTAAAATATCATATATAAAAGGCAAACCTGACTGATTAAGCTTTAATTTGGCATACAGACAGTTGTAAAGACGTACGCATCCGCTAAAAGGATTTTGAAAATTCCCTAAGAGGGTGAAAAGGGTTAAAATTTTGTATGGAAGTCTGTCATTTTAGAGCTAGAAGCCTGAAACTTTGTTTTTAGGTGGGTTGAAAGTTTGTATGGGGAAACAAGATTAGTTAAACTATTTTATTCGAAACTTCACAGGAGTACTCCTATCAATAAATGAGTAACCAAGTGTTTCAGGCTCTTTCAGAATTCAACCCCTAAAAGGTGGAAAAGGGGTGACGAATTCTGAAAATCAACATGGGTATCGTTTATATGGTTTATCGGGTCGCCGATTACGAAATCAACAACTATTTCTAAATCCAACGTAGGAGACGGGAAATGCCTACCATCGTTCCCTGTGGGGGTGCGATGTGGTTGAAATGTCAATATGGGTGTCGTTTTATGGTTTTTTGGGACGTTAATTACGAAACTGGCATCGATTATGGTTTGAAACCAACATGGATGGAAGGATGGATGGATGAAGGTTGACTGGCAGAGAATGCTTTTAGCATAAAGTCCACCTTTTGTTCCTTTACTTAATGTGTAAGGTTCAATAAAGTTTAAATAAAAAAATAAATGTATGTTTGTATGTAAAAATCATCAAAAAATCACCCAAAAACCTTAAAAATTACACGACACAAGTCACCCAAATTGGGTGTCATTTTAAGGTCTTTGGGTCGTAAATAACGTAAGTGAAACATACATGTACATAATACATAAACACTCACGCTTGTCAGCCAGAGGGGTTGGCAGAGACTACGGACTTCCATTTGGCACGATCCTGACACACTTCTCTCGCCTCCTTTACATTTTTACATTAAAAAATAAAACACAACCTTCGATACAAATCGATGCCGAAGCTTATTACTACACAAATGCCCTCTTGTCAATTACCTTATAAGGAATGGTCACACATTAAAAATTTGACGTTGGTTGATCCTGATTTCATCACACCACAACCCGTAGAAATGTTACTTGGAGCGGACATACTTCCCCAAATTCTATTACACAATACGGTGACCGGAGCGCCTGGTACACCCATAGCAATAAATAGTATTTTGGATATATACTGTTAGGCAAGCTAGATTTCAATATTCAGTCCCCAGTTTCATTCCCTGTTCAAGTATTTCACAGCTCCGTTAACGATGAATTTGATTTCCAACGCTTTTGGGAAATAGAATCTATTACAGAAGAAAGGTCTCTCACTCCCGACGAAGTTTTGTGTGAGACAATTTACGAAAACACGCATACGCGTAATGATACAGGACGATATATAGTCGCTCTGCCTTTCAAGCCTGACGCCTTGCCCCTTGGTGAGTCATCTCGATTTCGCAGATTAGAATACAAGCTTGAACGCAATCCGCCACTGAAATATAGCTATCATACATGCCTCCAGGAGTACTTGGACCTTAATCACATGGAACCTTGTGATGGCCTTTCACCGAAATCTGATGGTTCCTATTATATCCGCACCACTGCGTGGTCAAGAAATCTAGCGAAACAACAAAAATGCGAGTGGTCTACGATGCAGGTTGTAAGACTACCAACGGGAACTCCCTGAACGATGTTTTATTTACAGGACCCAAACTTCATCTGGATATAGTCGACGTTCTAATGAAGTTTCGAATTCATTCTATTGCCTTCACAGCTGACATTAAACAGATGTACCGCAACATTTTAGTCCGTGACACAGATAGGGATTTTCAGCGTATCGTATGGCGCACTTCTCCTGACGAACCTATACGTGACTATCGTTCGCACTGTAACTTTCGGAGTTAGTTCCTCGCCTTACCTGGCACTTCGTACAATACGACAGCTTGCGCTTGATAAAGCCACTCGATTTCCACGTGCTTCTCAAGTCATAAAAGGTGACATATTCGTTGATGACATAGTGTCAGGCGACAATACGGAGGCAGAAGCTCTTGCTCTACAACAGGAGTTAATACATGTCAGGCTGCCGGCTTCACTCTTCACAAGTGGCACAGTAACTCGCCTGCATTACTCGCTGCGGTTCAGCCCACAAGTTCTCATGGTGAGCGGTACCATAACGTACCTTTTGCGGAGATGGAAAATGACATGAAAACTAAAGTACTTGGCCTTCAGTGGAACACAAATTCAGATTCATTTACTTTCAGTGTTCAAATAATATCTAACAAATGTATTAAGCGTTCGATTCTTTCAGAAATTGCTAGAATTTATGACCCACTTGGCCTTTTATCGCCAGTCACCATTTTTGCTAAACATTTAATCCAGTTGTTGTGGATAGCGCGTGTAGATTGGGATGAACACCCACCCCAAGATATAATAAATTCATGGGCCAGTTTTACTAACGAGCTTCCACTCTTATCGAAAGTTAGTTTTCCGCGACATGTCATTTCATCACATTTCGAGAAAGCGTATGCCGCATGCGTCTATCTTCGCGTGCAGGGAGATATGGGCAGTGGACACTTACCTTCTTCTAGCTAAAACACGCGTGGCGCCTACTTAACGTATGTCCATACCGCGTCTAGAGCCTCATGGCCCTATTATTATCAAGATTAATGAAAGCTGCCTTAAATATTTATGGGAATCGCATACTCGCGATCAGATATACGCGTCGGATTCATCTGTGGTACTAGCGTGGTTGCGTTCTTCGCCACACGAGGAAAACCTTTGTTTCAATCGCATAACAGAAATTATAAGTAATATTCCGTACTGCTGTTGGCGGTGTTCCGTCTGCAGACAATCCGGCAGACGCGGTTCACGCGGAATGCCCCAATTTTTACATCACATCATATGGTTCCATGGTCCTCACTTTTACAAAAGGATGAGGCTACTCGGCCTGTTTTCAAAGTTACTCAGACACAAGAAGAAAACGTAACATTGCAATTGTTTCCAATCCATGTACTACTTTCCACCAACGAAGACGTAGAAATTATATCACGTTATTCATCTCTGGGTAAACTGGTTCGTATCACTGCTTTATTATTCCGTTTCTATAAAAATGTAAGAAGGTTCAAACTCTCTTTCTAAACATATTTCCGTAATCGAGTTCAATTTTACTTTAAATCAACTTGTATTTCTTGTACAACATTCCGTTTTTGTGATGACATTTATAACCTTTCTAAGGGAAACTCCCGTCAAATCATTTAAAATGTTTAAATCCTTTATTGACTCATAAAATTTTCTTCGCGTAGGTGGGAGGATAAGTCCTTTTACCATATGATTCAAAACACCAATTAATATTACCTAAAAAACATCGGTTAACGATTCTAATTATTAACTACACTCACGTATCTCACTTGTATGCCGGTGCGCAAAGTACTCAATACATACTTCTATAAAAATATTGGATTTTATCCGGGCGTGACGTCATACGGCAATGTATTCATCGCTGCGTCCGTTGTTTTTGAGCACGTCCCGTGCGCCCGCAGCCTAGCATGGGTCCATTGCCTGCCTCACGTTTGCGACCCGAACGTCCCTTTCTTAAAACTGCCGTAGATTTCGCTGGTCCCTTTTACGTTCGAGCTAACAAATTGCGAAATGCAAAAATAGTAAAATGTTACGTTTGTGTATTTGTATGTATGTGCATTAAGGCCATACACCTCGAAATAGTTTCGGAACTTACAACAGAGGGTTTCTTAGCGACACTACGACACTTCACGTCACGCCGAGGTCTATGCAAGGATATTTATTTAAGAATTTCATCGGCTGTGACAGGTACCTAAAGGACTTGTTTGCCTTCCTACGGAATAACACTGTGCAAGGCGCGCTCCAGAACAAGACTCTTGAAGAAGAAATAACATGGCATTTTCAGCCACCGTATGCAAGTCATTTTGGTGGCATTTTTGAAGTGGGCGTCAAAAGTTTTAAACACCATTTTCATCGGGTAGTAGGTCCTCGTATCCTAACCTATGACGAGATGCATACCCTATTATGTCAAATAGAGGCAGTGCTAAACTCGCGTCCGCTTTGCGTATTGAGCTCCGATGCGCAGGATCCCCTCCCTTTAACTCCGTCTCACTTTCTGATAGGTGAACTGTTAACAGCTATCCCCGAAATTTCGCTTGTGGATGAAAACCCGGGTATATTAGTCAGGTGGCGTTTGATACAACAATCAGTTCAACATTTCTGGAAAAAATGGAGCTTAGAGTATTTGCATGAAACTCAGCAACGAGGCAAATGGTTCACCAATCGTGGAAATCTGGTCCGTGAAGGCATGATGCGATGCGATGACAACTTTTCACCTTTACAATGGCGACTTGCGCGTGTACACCGCCTGCATCCAGGCTCTGACGGGATTCCGCGTGTTGTAACTCTCCAAATTGGGAAAACATATTTGAAGCGACCAGTTAATAAAATTTGTCCACTTCCTATAGAATAATAAATGTTAATAATGATAAATATTCCTTATTCTACTTTCTTTAGAAATAAATTTAAATATTTATCAGTAATCTTAAGATATAGTTTAATATTTACTACGTTTAACTTTGTTCTACTCCATTCATTTTTTTAATCTAGGGCTAGTTTGTATTGAAGATTTGTTTAGATTTAATTAAAAGATACTGCGTACTTTTAAGGTGAGCGGCATGTTCCGTATATGATATCTTTTTTTTTTCATTAAAGTTTCGGTATAATATTTATCACTACAAATAGTGCAATTTGAAAGGAAAACATTTCGTCTTACGTAAAATATTTCGAATAAATACTTCTTCTTACTGCCAATCACTCTTTAACTTTGAAGCGAGCAACCTTTTTTACAACTACACCCGCAACAACCACTAGTAACGGCCAACTTCCTCGTCAACGCAAGCAATAACGCTTTTGACGGTACACATTACGGGCGCGTTCCGTTACCGGCAGTAGATAAGATCTCATTTCCCTGCTCCATCGAATACTGAGGCAGTTTTCCATACCTGACCTGTGGATAAAAGAAAATAGTGGACACATTTGGCCAGAAAATACTTCACACCGGGCCCGGTAAACGTCGGGCAGCTCAGAAATTACCCAGGTGAGTGTTTGCCAGGTCTTATGTGTACATAACACCTAGGTATATGCACGAAAGAACACAGGATGCTTTGACCTATGTTAGGAATTACGGCCGGCCTGATCTTTCTATCACTTTCACAAGCAATCCTCGCTGGGACGAGATAAAAGAGCAATTGCTTCCAAGAACAACAATCTCATGATAGATACGATATAATTTCGAGGGTGTTTCGACTAAAGGTGAAAAAGATCATGAACTTATTGGCAAAGGGCAAATATTTGGTGAAGTGCGATGCTATATGTACTCAACGGAATGGCAACAGTGAAGTCTTCCACATATTCATATTCTTTTATGGCTTCACAAACGTATTACTCCAGATCAAATCGACAATATAATTTGTGCTGAAATACCAGATCCCAAACGTGACCCAGAGCTTCACGAAATCGTTAAATGTAATATGATACATGGTCCATGTGGAACTTTAAACCGAAAGTCACCATGTATGAAAGATAACAGTAAACGATATCCCAGGCCTCTCAAAGGGAAACTCAAACTGGTGAAGACGGTTATCCGCAGTACAAGAGACGTTTACTAGATGACGGTGGGTTCTCTGTTTATATCAAAGGCACAACCATAGATAATCGCTGGGTAGTCTCTTATAATCCAGTATTATTAAAAAAAATTAACGCTCACTTAAATGTGGAATATTGTCATTCGGTGAAATCAATAAAAAACGTCTGTAAATACGTAAATAAAGGTTCAGACCAGGCATCGTTTGCTTTCGAGAATGAGAAGGATGAAGTTAAAACCTACACAAGTGGAAGATATATAAGTTCATCAGAGGCAGTATGGCGAATCCTTGAATTTGCCATTCATGAGCGTTTCCCTCCCGTAGTCCACCTCGCTGTTCATTTGGAAAATGGGCAAAGGGTTTATTTTAATGAAAAAATCTGAGTTAAAGAGTGAATAGTCCTCCAACAAGCACACTTCTATTCTTTTTGATTTGTGTAAAGTGCATAACTTTGCAAAAACATTGCTCTACCAAGAAGTACCTGCATACTACGTTTGGGATAAAGATATAAGATAAAAGAAAGTTTCAAAGGAGAAAGAGTGGAGCAAACATTGAAGGCTGGCCAGGGGTCAAAACAGAGCACGTTCTGGGCAGGGTTTATACTGTGCATCCGAAAAATACAGAATGCTATCACCTTCGCATGCTTCTTCATGAGTCCGGGGCCCAATTTCATTTGCAGCTAAAGATTAAAAACTGCAGATGTTCATGTATATCCCACGTTCCAATCAGCGTGCAAAGCCCTCGGCTTGCTTGAAAATGATCAGTATTTGTTCGCAGCAATGGAAGAGGCAGCACTTTGCCAATCACCGCAAATGATTCGGTATCTTTTTACGATTATTTTAGTGTTCTGCCAAGTATCAGACCCTTTAAGCCTTTGGGACAAATTCAAAGAATACCTATCTGAAGATTTTAAAAGGCAATTAGAAAGACAGGGAGATGTGGATGTAGAACACATAACTGATGTGGTATTTAACAAATGCCTTTCGGTAATAGAAGATGCCGTAGTAGCGTTGGGTGGTCGGCTACTAAAAGAGTATGGGTTACCTCAGCCAAGCAAAGAACAACATTTTGAAAATAGAGAGTATCTTAAACAGATATCTTAAACAGACAAGTTACGGCTTAGCATCATTAGAAAACACAGTTTAAAAAATGGAGGATCACTGAATGACGAACAAAAAGCAGTTTACAATCAAACTAACACAAAAATTGAATCAAATGAAAGTGAAAAATTCTTTTTAGGTGCTCCCGGTGGAACAGGCAAAACATTCCTCATAAATTTGCTATTAGCAAAAGTTAGTTAGAAGTACTCGCCGAATTGCTTTGGCTGTGGCTTCTTCTGGGATCGCAGCTACACTGCTTGAGGGTGAAATAACTGCTCATGCTACCTTCAAGTTACCACTCAATTTAACAACAGCTGATACTCCCATTTATAATATATCGAAACAAAGTAATTTTGCTGAAGTATTAAAACATACGAAAATGATAGTGTGGGATGAAATAACCATGGGTCATAAGGGTGTCGTAGAGGCTTTAAACAGAACTCTACAAGATATAAGAGGAAATAAGAAGTTCATGGGTGATGTAACGGTTTTGCTGGCTGGAGATTTTAGACAGACTCTAACAGTAGTGCCAAAAGGAACTGGAGCAGATGAAGTTAAGGCGTGTCTTAAGAGATCCACTTTATGGCCTCTAATTAAAATCTTCAAGCTCTCGAAAAATATGCGGGTACACTTAGGAGAAAAAGAGTCTACTGGTAGATTTGCGAATCTCCTACTTGAAATCGGCAATGGTGATTACCCGATAAATGACGTAATGATAACCATCCCTGATAATTTGTGCACAGTTGTATTTACGTTACAGGAGTTAATATCCAAAATTTACCCGGATATTGCTCATATCCACGATAAGCCAATGGAACGGTTGTGTGAACTTGCCATACTAACCCCGAAAAATGACCAAGAAGCGGCAATTAACGATATACTGTTAATGTATTTTGAGGGGGAAGAAATGGTGTACACGTTAATAGACTCTGTGGTCAACACAGATGACGCAATTAACTACCCTGTCGAATTTCTTAATTCACTGAAACCATCGGGTCTTCAACATCATAAGCTTATTCTGCGCGTGGGCACTCCTGTTATGTTGTTGCAAAATTTAAAACCACCTCTACTGTGCAACGGAACCAGACTAAAAGTAAAAGCGTTACATTGCAATGTAGTGGAAGCAACAATTATAACTGGATGTGCGCAAGGGGAAACTGTATATGCACCAAGAGTTGTCTTGATCCCGAATGATCTTCCCTTTGAATTCAAACGAATACAGTTTCCCCTAATATTCTGCTTTGCAATGACCATAAACAAATCACAAGGGCAGACATGAAAATTTGCGGGTATAGACTTGAGAGAAAATTGTTTTTTACACGGGCAATTCTATGTGGCTTGCTCACGCGTAAGCTCGCCCAGTAGTCTGATTATTTTGGCACATATAAAGAAGTTTTGTAGTTTACTAACTTTTGCCCGCGGCATCCAGTTATAATTGTGGCTTGTATCAGCAGACTCTTTTTCACATATGGGCGCGATATAACCGAACTCCACGCAGATAAAGTCGCGGGCAAAAGCTAGTATTAATTATAATTCTTCAATACATTATGCATTAGCACCTACTTCTAAAGATGCTATATTCATATTGTTCTTTTTAGTTCTTTAAAGCTGCTTTTACTTTTTTTGTAAAGACATTAATTTTTTTTTTAATTTTCAGTGTTTTAATTGCATTAAATGAAAAAGTTAGTTGGGGAAGACGTTGTATTGCAACAATATTTTTGTCGCGCCGGAAGTCGAACACATGACTACGTATACATCAAACCCTGTAGCTTCATTATATTTATAGAGACACAGTTTTAATAAATATATAATTTTAACAAAATTATAGCAACTTTTTAAGTTTAAATAAATAAACGTAGTAAGAAATTGAAAATAATACCATTATAAATATCTTACAAAAATCATGTTAATTTTATTTTATTTTAATTTTAAAACGTTACCCTCGCTCTATCTATTTTCAAAGTTTCGTGAAGTTGTTTAATATTAAATAAATAACACATGGACAAACATCTCGAAACAATTTTTGGGAACCCAAAAAACCTGGTTCCGTGCCATAATCAAACCTGCGATAGTTTCGTAACCAAATATGTGGTAGAGCCACGCTGCAGCTATGCTATGGTTGTAGCAGCTTGAATGGATTAGTTAGACCGGCATAAGCCCACGCTCTTACAGAATACCAGCGTAAAATAGCAGCTTAATGCTGCTGTGTTTCGTATGGTGAGTGTAGATAACAAGAGATCCTTTTTACTGGAAACGAGGCATCCCTGCATGTGTACCACTACCGTTAACACACTTTGCTCGCGAGTCTACCACTCTGGAACTTTCACATCGGTGATCGATTGTTCGAACTATAGACTACCATTGATTTATAAGTAATAAATAAATTAAAACATATCGAAAATACTGTTTTTGTTCTGAACATTGGTCTGAATCTGAATCGAATGCCATTCATAATCCAATTAGTATGGCTGAATAACCATTACTCGGAACACTGTGAAATGTTTACTAAAATCACAACACGCGAGAGTTTTTATTGAAGTTCTTTATTCCGCTTGCGTGGTGAATTGTTTGAATACCAATCAACGCAAAATTTATTTATAAAAAAAACTGTACATTTAATTTTATATGCTTTTATTATTTTTCATTGTTTCTTTCCAGTTTGAAGCACTTGCTGACATCCGAATTTGGCATACTAATGTAGCTCTGATGACAACGCAATATTGTGGCACCATGGTGATGTGATGTGATGATAGACCCGGATGAATAGAAAAGAATAGAATAATTTTTATTAAATATAGATAATTACATAATACATATTGAAAGTATTTTTTTATTTACCACTGGTTCGGAAAATACATCTGTCCTGGGAAGAACCAGCAAGAAACCCAGCGGTACTTTTTTTAAACATATTTCACTTTAAAATAATTTTGTTTTTTTGTTTGTACAAATTTTATATGAGTGTTGATAGAACCAGCATTGTGGCGGGCACCTCATTCCCAGGGTTTTTTTTCACTTATGTTATTATTCTTTGATATTATAATAACCCTTTTTGTACAATTTTTCTTTGATAAAACATTTAAATATTTATTGAGAAATTTTGTACATTTTCTGCGATTTTGTTGTAAAAGCGTACACATACGTTGCCCCATAAATGAATTACTAATTCTGTGGAGTCTAGTAACTGCTATTACAAGCTTATATTAATTTGTTCTTAGTGTTTAAAGTAAGAACATCTTTATTCTTATCAAAGCTAATTATGTTTTTATGTACATGGATTACATTTTCATAAATATATTGCGATGCCAAAGTTAATATGTTTATTTCTTTAAATTTTTCTCCAAGGGACTCATTACAATTTAGGTTATAAATCGCCTGTACGGCTCTATTTTGCAAAACAAATATAGTTGCGATGTCAGTCGCATTACCACATAGCATAATTCCATAAGACATCACGCTATGAAAGTAACTAAAATAAACTAATCTAGCTGTCTCAACATTTGTAAAACTTCTAATCTTTCTTACAGCATATGCTGCAGAACTAAGTCTACTTGCTAATTTATATATATGGGGGCCTCATCGAAGCTTCGCGTCAATAGTATTACCAAGAGAAACAGTGGTATCCACAAGACTCAACTCCTCCCCATTTAAGAGCACATTAGTATTTGAATGGTTAACATTAGGTATTGTAAATTCAATACATTTTGTCTTATTGCCGTTTAAGAGCAAATTGTTGGCGTTAAACCAATGTACTAATTTTGAGGAACCTTTGCCATTGATAACGACTTTTTGAGTTCTGTTATTTAAATATGAAATAATAAGTCTAAGCGCAATATTTTTGACACCGTAATGTTGTAGTTTCCTGATTAATATCTCATGATGAACACAATCGAAAGCCTTGGAAAGATCACCAGAAATACCTAAGGAATCTTCTGAACTGTCCCAGGCATTAAAAATTTATTTCATAAGCTCGACACTTGCGTCAGTCGTCAAGCGACCCCTTGTGAAACCAAATTGATTTTTATGGAGTAATTTATTTTTATTAAAAAAATTAACAATTGATCTAAAATATTATTTTCAAACATTTTACTGAGAGTTGGTAGTACAAAAAATAGTTCTAAAATTAGCGGGGTCCAATGTACTACCAGATTTAAATAAAGGTATTACTTTACCATGTTTCATTAAATTAGGAAACACACCAGATTCGATACTAGTATTAAAAATAATAGCAATATGAGGTGCAATTAAATATAATATTATGGACGCAATAACTGTAACGGAAATCCCCCTTAAATCTGCGGTTTTCTTTACATCAAGGGTTTTGAAATATTTAACAATATCTTGTGGTAATATTTTTTCAAATCTATATTATTTTAAACAGGTATTAACATTCTGTTTGTTGTTGAAGTATTCAATGACTTTGTTGTCAAAATAGGTATATCAGTGAAATATTTCTCAAACATCGCTGCGACTTCTGCAATTTATGTGTGAAAACTGCCTCCATGATACAGAAGAAAATCCATTTATTTTTTTAAATATTTAAAAAATAAAGTTAAAGTTGTTTCACTTGACTTATAGATGCTTTGTTTTTTTGTTGACTGCCTCGTGGATGTAATGATCTTAAACGCGGTTGATGATCATGAGGGCCCGGGTTCGAATATATATATAAGATATTCTCAGTAGGAGCCCGGAGTCAGGAAGATGACGGTGTTACATCGCCGTGCCTCATAAAGCCGTTGGCTCTGCGTGTGATCTCTTTCCGGTCGTGTCGTATAACCGTTCCATCAGAATATGAGAGTGATGGAATAGAGTGCACGTGTACTTACGTATACACTCGGGCACTATAATCTTATCCTACGCAGTCAGATAGCCCCTGACCTGGACTGATGATGAGGATTTTATGGGACTTAAAAATAATATTTACTTGCCATGTTCTAAAAGACGACTAAAGTTCGTCTTATTGTGTTTGTGATTGTGGACTCTGTCTACCACGGAGATTACATGCGTGACGCTATGTAATTATGTATGTAAGTTTGTATGTAGGATACCGCCGGCTTTCGCCGCTGCACGCTTGCGCATTGTGGCCACCAGTAACCTAACGCTCTTCGCTTCGCTTGTCGCCGAAACAAAAAAAATGTACTAATGATTAAAAATTGTTTTACTGCTTTCTATTTATAGTATGACATAATAATAAAAAGTAAATTATTCGATATGTATATCATAATTGTATAAAGAAGTATATTATTTCAAGTTGATCGATATATCTAATGTTGGTATATTTTCTAACTTAGACAAAATACATCGAAAACACAAACTGTTTGTTATTAGTAATGTCAATCATACGCAGTGCGCGGTATTAAAATGAAAACAATATGCAAAATGTATTTTAAACAAATTAAACGCTTTGTGGACTGAAGTGGCAATGGATTGATAAGGATGACAAACGAGCATACAGTCCACCTGGTAAGTGTACGTAGCGGCCCATAGACATCGACATATCCTTGATTAAGAATCAAAATGCAGATGCGTTGTCACCCCTAAGAAATAAAATGACCTATGTCCAGCTGCAGAATACCTCAGGTTTACGATGATGATGATGATGATATAACGTGATTTCGGAAAAATGAAGATGCAACATTTTAAATTACGATTGTGGAAATAGATAATATGTTCTACTGCATTATTGCGATTTAAATAAAGCAGTTCTCGTTGAAAAGTTAAGGTGAAGTTGGGCATACTTCGAATACAAAAATTAGATTGTGTTTAATACCCCCAAAACTTTGCTTTAAAGGTGTTGCAACGATAATCTCGTGAAAATGTTTGCAAAGTTCGTAACAGACTTGCTAGCAATACGGGATCACTGTTTTCATTTTATTCCCGCACGGATACTCATTTGAAAATGTTGTTTTTATCATTCAGTCATTTCACCCGTCAAAAGTCTACTACTGAACATGTAAAATGTGTGTGAAAAGGCAGATAAACATACTATAATATAAAGAACATATTTAGATATATATATTCTGTATATTCTGTAAATACTAGGAACAAGCACAAGTTATTTATAGTAGTTACTCGATTCCAAAGATTCAGTAATTCCTTTTACAACTAAGTCCCAGAAAATATGCAGGCCTTATCTATCAAAAAGTTGGAAATTTTTATGAAGCAAAAATTATTTAATAAGGGTTATTATACTATTAAAGAGTATTTGATTGGATTTTTTCATAATAATTGCATGAAATAATATATATTAAATTCATTTTATTTAACCTTCTGCAACTGAGGTGACTTTGCCGTTACCATTCGACTGAGATGTAGTCTGTAAGACGTCACTTTATACAGAATTATTCGTGCAAAACTTATAGAAATAATAAAACTCTAGTTTTATTTTATGATTAACGGGTTTATGTATAATGAAAACCAAAAGAATAAGTATTCTCAAAATAAAAAGAAACGAGCTATTTGCAATCGTTTAATGAGATCAATTTTTCAAAGATATTTACGCTTAAACATACAAAACTAAAAAAAAAAAATAATCATACTCATATAAAACGATTAATGTTAAACTTTTAAGCGTTCTTCTATAGTGCTAAAGCAAAAAACACAACAAGATCCCATGGATCATTAAGACACAATACAGTCTCAAAGTTGACCCTAAATCTATAAATTAAGATTACAGTCTCGACAAAGTGGAAACAGAACATTGCAGGCAAATTGGCTTTTTGCATGCATAGCTTCTTTCCAGCAGGTCCTGGAAGCTCAGCCACGGGCATAGGGGGAGGCAAGACCTTGACTAAAACTCGCGTCGTAGTAAGACGGAGTTTTCTGAACTGTCTCTCATTATAAACGCGTTCTTTCAAGCTAGAAATAAAACTTCTCACGCCAAAGATAAGTCCCCTCTTCGCAGTTTAGCATCTGGACAATTTAGGTATAAGACAAATACATTTCCGTTACCGTTACAGCTTATTAAAGTCCACTGCTGAACATAGGCCACCCCCATAGATTGCCTCATATGAGGGATATTTGCCATAGTTGCCACGCTTGGAAAGCGGGTTGGCGATCGCTGTTTTTATTTTAAGTCATTATTAGGAATACGCAGCTGCCCATCTTCGGATTTGTATTACGACACCCGTGGGATGATACGTGGAAGTGGATAATCTTATACCGCCACTACACAGCATTAGCACAAAGGCATTAGTGCAAGCTAAATCCAAAATTCTTTAAAATATTTCCAAATGCCATTGACGTGTTTTGTGACTGCTGTAATAGTAAAGTAAATTTAGTATAGTTACAGCTTATAATATACGTTCCACGGCTGGGCACAGGCCTCCTCTCACTTCTGAGAGGGTTTAAGGGCAAGAAAGTGTCCACCGTGCTGCCCCGATGCGTGTTGGAGAACTTCACATGTCTTCGAAAAGAATTTTTGTTCTCAGACATGCAGGATCACGATGATTTTCTTTACCGCCGATCACGTAATATTGCAATTAACAATTGCATTGGTTCCGTTGGGGATCAACACGGTTTGCTCGCGTACTGTGAAATTTACAGCGAGCGCTAAGCACCTGAGCTGCCTCGACTCTCTTCGTTTTGAGAGTCAAAATCACTCTCATTCGATTGGGCATTCTCTTCTTCAAGTTCTCCGAGTACATCTTGCTGTACATTTCCTTCCACATAATTAGGATCTTCTACCAAATCATCAAAATCGCTAAATTCTTTTTTTTCTTCTAATTCTTCAAGCCATTGCTCAATCTTCACATCATTAATTCTAAGTATACCTTCCACTGCTGTCTCGTTTTAGTGACCTACTGTTTTTACTTTGAGTATTCATCTAAAAAAATATTTAAGAAAATAACTTTAGCAAATTAAATGTGAGGTTATAACTGAGAGACACTATGGCGGTATTAATTTTTACTGATCAAACGACTAACAGACACTATGGATCTAAAAATATATTGGGGAGGTGACGTCTATCAGAATTAACGTTTATTGCTGTACTTACGTCTGTGCGACATCGGCAGCTTGAAACTCCACACGTGCGCACCGCGCACCCACCCTTGTCTCACTGACCGTTAGCACGTGTTGTTAAGGAAAGGTACTGAGCGAGACAGAGCTACGCCACGGCACGTTACGCTCTGGCGACGTTTTTTGTGTTAGGTGGAGTCTGACAGACTACCACCTCAGTCGCAGAAGATTTAAAAAGGTCCCAAATTTCTTGCTGCTTCTTCCCAGGACAGAGATTTTTTCCGAACCAGTGGTAAAAGTAAAAACATTACTTTCAATAAGAATAACATGTTATATATATACTGAATAAAAATTATACATGTTGTCTATATTGAATAAATCTATTCTATTGTATTGTAAATGGCAGATAAATCGATGCATTAACGTATTGCTAGTGAAGCACCTACAATTTTAAAGGATACCGTTCATCATCATCATAATCATTACAGCCTATCAAAGTCCAAGTGCTGAAGAGGCCTCCTCATTCATTTTATACGTGGTAGAGCCATGCTGCAGCTATATTAGTAGTATAGTTGTAGCACGAATGGGTCAGCCTGACTGGGAAGGACCACGCTCACAGAATACCAGCGTAAAATAGCAGCTTAACACTGCTGTGTTTCGTGGTGAGTGTAGAGAACCGGAGACCCTTTTACTGGAAAAGAGGCATTCCATCTTAGTCCTCCTGGGTGACAACGCATCTGCATTTTGATTTTATTGAGGATAGATGTAGCTGTCTATGGGTCACAGCAACCACCTTACCATCAGGTGGACTGTGTGCTCGTTTGTCACCCTCTCCTATAAAAAAGATTTCATAGGGAGATATTAGCTATAGTTACCACGCTTGTCAGGCTGTTTGGCAGTTTTCATTATGTCGAGTTGCTATCAGGAAGATGCTTTTACCCATCATCTTATTCATTTCCTTCTGTCGCCTCTTACGTTACCCACAGGATGATACCCATCCATCACAGCCTATAATAGTCCACTGCTGAACATAAGCCTCCCCTAAAGATTGCCTCAAAGAGGGCTTTTGCCATAGTTGCCACGCTTGGCAGGCGGGTTGGCAACCGCAGTTTTTTTTATTAATTTGACTTGTTATTGAAATATTGAAAGATGCTGCTGTCATCTCCTGTTTCGTTTTCCCTCTGTCAACTCTTACGACATCCGCACGACGATATGTTGTAGTAGATACCCTTACGCTGCCACTACACAGCGACTTTTATTATTAAATTTATGCAATTTTTTATAAAAACTTGGTAATAATGAAAAGACTACAGATTTTTTTATTAAAGAAGTTTTAGACAGTGTTTGACGCGTCTGATGGTAAGTGAACGACGCTTCGTATAAAGGTCGGTAACAAAGGAAGTGTAGGTGTATTGCTAGCTGGTGCTTGAGTTGCCTACCATTAATTGTTCTGGATCTAGATATATGTGCATATGCAATTTATGTACGTAATGCCTCTGCGATACGAGAGAAAATCCTAGCGTCGGTGGTTGTGTCAGTTTACAATTTAATATATTGATTTATTAAACTCTTTTTAACCACCTTTAAACTGCCTTTTACTTATACCACAGGCGACGCTAGCGCCGTACGGCGGCAATAGTTGAAATCGATCTAAAGCCACGACCACGAGGGATGTTGTGTTTTTCGGTTTTCTCTTTAGTCCTAGTTACGCCCTGCCGTGATTAAAAGATCGCCTGTCACTCTTATTCTATAAAAAAATCCCTGGGCTGCAGTATCCACTTACCATCAGTCGGATTGTAAGTTTATTTGTCGCTTTAATTCTATAAAAATAGAACCTTTACTTGTTAATGTTTCTAATATTGTGGCGTAAATCTTTTATGTCTCTATTAAATTGAAAATTCCCGCTTCGCAATAAAAGAGAAAAATTTACTGCACCAAGGATTCATAAAGATGAGTTACTGTCTGAGCGGGGTACATATCACACCATTTATTACATTAGGAACAAACTTGCGGGACAAAAAAGTGTGATAATAATAGTTCTACAGAGCGTGACGTGCAATAGATTTAAGCTATTTGCAACGTTGGAATATATGTTGTAATATCGTGAAGTACTATACCGTTACAAAATGGCATGTTTTACCGATGTTGATAAGGTGTCCATTTATTCCGAATAATTTGAATTCTGCCAAAAAAATCGAATGCCTAATTAGTCCAGTGGTTGTATATTAATCCGACCATGAGGTCCCGGGTTCGAAACCAGGGTCGAGGCAAAATTAGTTATTGGGTTTTTCTGTCGAGAAATGCTCAGTAACAGCCCTTAGTCAGAAAGTTTCATTTCCATGCCTCGGTAAGCACATAAAGTCGGAGGTCCTTTGCCTGATCTCTCTCCGGTCGTGTCGACTTGCCATTCTAACGGACTATGAGAGTGAGAGAATAGAGAGTCCATCTGTGCTAGCACATACACTCGGGTACTTAATCATGTCCAGCGCATTTGCACAGTGGGCAGGCGAATAACTATCTGGTTAATCTCCGTTGATACCGGCCGCCGTGATCGAGATTCGGTCTAGAGGATATTAATATTATTATTATAATTTAAAATCTGTACTAGTTATGAGGCTATGATACTAACAGTTTGATAGACGTTCCGCTTGTCTGTTTGTTGTAGTTATCATACGAGAGACATAGGAGGGCAATGTGTGTAATTTACGCACATAAGTTATGATTAATTTCTCATCCAATTTTTCTAGTATTTTCATTCTTTATTTTATCCTTATATCTAATATTTTGGTGGGCCAATTATGGACCCTTTTTATTGCTGTTAAATGCTTAATAAGTTAATTTATTGATATTAAATGCTGTGGCCCATAGACATCTAAGTCTTATCCTCGATTACGAATCAAAATGTAGATGCGTGATACCTTGTGGACGAAGATGGAATGCCTCATCTCTTACATACACGAAACGCAGCAGAATTAAACTGCTATTTCACGCTTGTGTTTTGTGATATCTATCTAACAATCATATATATATATATATATATATATATGATTGTTTTTGTCATAACCAAAATGTAGCTGCAGCACGAATCTTCCACATATTTTTATTTTAATCTTATAGTTGAATGTATAAGAGGTTTTTTTTTAATAACACTGAAGTGACAAAAGAACTTACAGTCCACTGATGGTAAGTCCATGGCACTTGTAGCCAACTTAAAACGAAGAAGGCTACAGGTTCGTTATGACTGAAGACTAAGATGGAATGCATGTGATTATGCTGACTCTCTATACCTTTCTTATATATAGGTAAGGTACGGAGTTGAAGTTTTATTTCAGTTGCTCATGGACTACAGTAGCTATTTGCCATACGACGTACATACAATAAGTTCGTTTGTCACTTCAGTTTTATACAAAATAAACTTTGAATAGAATTGCGATCAAACAGTACTGAGCAGCTTTTAGTTTTGTATGGTCTAATTCTTAAACAAATGTGGAAGCTGAGTGTGGGTTTCTAGCGTTATGTACAGGTGCAAAAAATGGATATTTAAAAAAATTATGTTTAGGAAACTAAAACTGTTTTTTCTTTAATAAAATTAAAGTGGCAAACGGAATAACTGTCACACAGAATGTTAGGTGGCTTCTCCAACCCCATGGACACGTGCACCCAACTTCAAAAAATACTCTCTTTAAATTCAAACCTAAATACCGCACCGCAGTGCACACACTTATTATTGGCGACAGAAAGAGATGTTCTTACACAGCCACAACGCGGTCAACAAATATAAATATTTTTAATATAAAAGTTTAATTTCACGAATATAAATATAATTGTGATATTACATTTATGTATTATTATGAAATAGTATGTCATTATTATTTATTAACATTATGAAATATAAAATTCTGTCAGTATTAATTTTAAGATAATTTAAATTTTCTGAAAATTTACTTATATTATTTTGAAATTTACCTGTGTATATGATGAACATGAACAAAAAGCTAATAGAGTGTTGTATATTTCATTTGTTTGAAGTCTTATGGAAGATTGCCTCCTTAGAAACGCTCTCCTTTCACGGACGGGAGTAGGTCCTTTCATCTAGGCATCAAACAAAAGACTCTACAAAACTGCGATGTATATCATCAGAGAATTCTAAGAAAGCTGGGATATTACTTTTTTTTAATTTCTTTTTGATGTAGCAAAATACAATGTTCCATTCACCGTATTACTTCATGCGGATGAATACGTATAAAGTTGTATGCTGTTTTAACAAGCTCCTAATAATTAGCGTAGTTCTTTACTGCTGGAAGTATGAGGAAGCTCAGCTAGCTATGGAGAAAGCTATACTCGAAGTTTATCTGCCTGATAGACTTCCAATATCAAACACATAATAGTCTGTGGTCAAACTGTCGCACAGAGTAGAGATTGTCGCGAGAGAATTTTAGATGTTACCAACAAATAATTACTGCAGAATGACTGAATGAGCTGTGAATTTTGTATGATTTTAAATTGTGGTCCTTTCAATAGTGTATGGAGTGTATATCAAAACAAACAAACCTTTAGTTCATATTTTGTATATTAGATATCTGTGTTTCATATAGGTATTATTGTACAGTTGAAAGCGAAATACAGCTTGCGTAATGTACAAACCTAAAATATAACTAATTTCGACCACTACGCGACCACTATTTCTAATAATTTCTTTAATATAACAGGAGCGCTATGGCTGTTTTTTTTTATAGAATAAGGGTGACAAACAAGCATACAACCCACCTGATGATAAGTGGATGCTGAGGCCCATAGACACCTACATCTATCCGCGATTAAGAATCAAAATGTAAATGTGTCATCGCTCCTGACGACTAAGATGGAATGCCTGGTTTTCAGTAAAAAGGGCCTCCGGCTCTCTACACTCACCATACGAAACACAGCAGCGTTAAGCTGCTATTTTTCGCTGGTATTCTGTGAGAGCGTGGTTCTTCCCCGATCAAGCCGACCCATTCGTGCTACAAATATACCAGATATATAACTGCAGCATCGCTCTAGCACTTATATACACATATATGCAGATGTTGACGACAGCACAGTTGTGAAGAGATATCGATATCAAATCCAATCTAAAAGAGAAACTATGGTTGAACATAAATGTGGCATAGTAGCACTGGACTTAGTGTAGAGGAGTGCTAAAACGATTATAGGTAATTTTGATTCGGTCGAAACCAATTTTGTTAGTCTAAAACATATATGAAGAGTATCAGGTCTCTCGGTATTCTGTGAAATGCATTTCGGAGAGTGTGGGAATTAAATGCCTCAATTCCTCCCCCCTCTTTCCACTATAGGACAACCGGTCAGTCAGCGGTTTTTAACCTCTTTATTTTCGATATTCCACGCATTCGAACCAAATGGTTTGCTTCGTCTTTTCTTATGCATTCAGCAAAGAACAAAGTCCAATTTCAATTTGAGTGTTTTCAAGTAAAGAGTGAATAAGCTTTTGTTACTATAAGATAGTGCGATTTACCATCTAGGTCTTCATCACCACAAATCATATTATATTTCTATTTTACTAATTGCAGTCAAACAGCTATTTAGGTCTTCCTAGATTAGTATTATTACGAGTAACGCGACTGATTTCGATTGTGATTGTTAAAGATATCAATTAACATATCAATTAAGATATTCAATTAACTTCTAACAGTTGTAACATATCCGGTTTGTATCAAAAATTCATCCATCCATTCTATTACAGCCTATAAAAGTCCACTGCTCAACAAAGGCCACCCTTATAGATTGCCTCATGGGAGAATTTTGCCATAGTAGCCACACTTGGCAAGCGGGTTGGCAACCGCAGTTTTTTAATATTTGAAGTTGTTTTCAGCAGTGTATATAACCCTTTTCTGGATTTTGCTTCTCCCCGGGGAATTTCAGATATTAACATAAAAAGACTTTTAGTGGTGAGAAAGGGTTGATAGAAAGTGTTATTGATAGTTAGTGTTTTTTACGTGGTAGAGCCATGCTGCAGCTATATTAATAGTATAGTTGTAGCACGAATGGGTCGGCTCGACCGGGGAAGGACCACGCTCACAGAATACCAGCGTGGTAAAAGCTTAATGCTGCTGTGTTTCGTATGGTGAGTGTAGAGAACCGGAGACCCGTTTTACTGGAAAAGAGGCATTCTATCTAAGTCCTCACGGCTGACAACGCATCTGCATTTAAATTCGCAAACGAAGATAGATGTAGATGTAGTCTATGGGCCACTGAAACCACTTACCATCAGGTGGACAGTGTGCTCGTTTGTCACCCTTATTCTATAAAAAAAAAAGAAAAAAGATAGTACAAGTCTGAATATTAGAATTACAATTCATTTTCATAGAAAATATTTATTGTTACTCATAAAATCATAATTTAAAATTACGCTTTAATATTGAAAATGCAACTATGCTTTACTATATTTCTATAGAGAATATAAATGTCGTCTTTTTATTTCCTTTAAACATTTTGACTATTTTGAATCTTCGTAAAATCGTTAATATTCATTAATTCATTCATTAAAGTATATCAAAAGTCCACTGCTGAACATAGGCCTCCCCAACAGATTGCCTCAAATGGAGGATATTTTCCATAGTTGGGGTAGGCAACCGCATTTTTTTTTATTTTGGTTGTTATTTATCATTCCAAATGGACGATATGGGGTAGTGGATATTCTTACATCGCCACTAAAATCGCAAATATTGTTCGTAAATAATACAAGGTTCTAGAAAATCGATAATCTTAAAATTATTATACTCGTATTAACATCATAAGCCGCGGTAGCTCAGAGGCTGAACACTGGCTATAAATTTCACACTAAGCGAGAAACTTCGCTGCTATCGCCGCAGGCGCCAATGAAATTGCTATTTACAATTTTAAGTGCTGATAACTACGTACTCGTCAGTGAAAAAGAACATCGTGAGGAAACCTGCATGACTGGGCTATAAAAAAAAATACTTCGAAGACATGTGAAGTCCGCGAACACGCATTTGGGCAGCGCGGCGATCATTTTCTTACCCTAAAACCCTTTTATATAGGAGAGGGTGTATATAAGCTGTACAATTTATTTATTTTACTTTATCACCAACATAATCATCACAACACTCAACAAGTCCACTGCTGAACATAGGCCTTCAAGGAATTCTACACGGTATACAGGTACTCGTTTAGAGGAATTTAATTATTGTATTGTTTTGAAATGTTTGAATAATGTACTATTCAGGTGACAAAAAAATTACATAGTACTGTTAAGCTGATAGATGGATGCAAATGACTCAGTGCCGAAGAACTAATAATAATAGAATAGCTTTGCTAAGCAAGTTATTTACTACCGGCAAATTCGTTCCCATGTTTGTTGTCGTCTAACTCATAAAATGCTCGCGTCTATATGTTTTGTCGAAAGCATAAAACGATTAATCGTAGTAGGTGTAGTAATAAAGTATATTAAAGTAATAATTGTAATTGATGGGAGAAAAATAGTCTACTTGTGACTTGTTGAAGCGGTGGTTTAGTTTTTTGAATGTCGGAGGGTGCTTTGTAAAGGCCAATTTCGACTAAAAATATTTTGATTTCTTCATTTTATTTTGATTTTATACCGCACCAAAACTAATGTATTAATAATTAGCGTAGTTCTAAATAATAGTAATTCAAACAAATTTATTAACTGTATTGCTAATAGTTGTGGTAGGTCAAGGAGGTGTTCGCCTTAAAATCGATTTCAATTTCACTATCGCACATCGCGACAAAACTCGCGATACCATCCATACCATCTGGATGATTGGCGGTCCATCACTGAGCGATTTACGAAAAGTTTTCTTCCTCTCACAACTTCCTGGTGGAATCGACTACCACCAGCAATTTTTTGAACCGATACGACTTAAGGACCTTCAAGAAAAGAGCCTACTCTTTTTTAAAAGGCCGGCAACGCATCTGCGATTCCCCTGGGGTTGCAGTTGTTCATGAGTGGCGGTAGTCACTTCGTACCATCAGGTGAGCCGCATGCTCGTTTGCCCCCTCTTATATATATATAAAAAAAATCTTTAGAACCATGCGTATTCATTCCTCCAAAACTTATATGGTGTTCATGGGAGACTTCAAGGCTAGGTTGTACAGCCTAATGTTAACTAAAATAATTAATTTGTCGAATATCATCTATCTATCTTCTATCTATCTATTACTATAATAAAACCCTAAAACGACGATTTCTGTACATTAGATATTTTTTAAATTTGAATTATTGGGGTACATGATCGATACAGATGCCTAAATATATTTTTTTGGAAACGTTGTCTGTCTGTCTGTCTGGATACACATCACGCAAAAACCTGTGAACGGATTTGGATGGGACTTTCATTACAGTGTTACGTACAGATTGATCCGTTAGAAGAAATATAAATCATCACGCTATTTGTCATAGCAGCTGGGCAGTAGGCATAATGTTCCCTTTGCAGCTACAAAAAGCTTTAAAATTTACATTGTCGTGAGAATAAAAATTACATTATGCGATTTTGAATTGTTTTTATATTATTCCTACTCGTTATTTTCTAAATATCATGGTTTATATGTTAGTATAATAATCAATAAATTAATTTAATTTTACCTAAATGACGCTATAAGTATTTTAAATCATGGTATGGTTTTATTATACCCGCGTTATGATATAAGACACTGATCAGGATCTATTAGAAGATAAGAAGATGATACTCGCGACGCAATAAAAATCGCAAAAAGCACCTCATTGCTTTTTAGTAGATCAATTAATCAGTAAATAAAATTTTCTTTACTTTATCTGACTAAAGTAATGCTTAATTTTCGTAATTGCTCATAGGCGAAATAGCTCTTAAACCAATGTTTTCTTTAAATATATTTACTGTAAATGCGTATATTTAGTTTTGCCATTTACCGACAGGTGTCACTGCCCACTGTTTATATATTATTTATTACGTAACCATCCACTTAGAAAGGATTTTGGAAAATTTAAATCCTTAGAGGGTGCAATATGGTTTTCCAGTTTATAAGAAACTTTTTTTACGGGGCAATTTCATATTCGTATGGAGAAAAATTATTAAATGATTTTGTTAACTTGACAATTAGTACGCCTATTTTCGGATTAAAATAATGAAATACGTTTTGTTTTTATTTTGCGAAAGTCTTTGATGCAGTGTTAAGACAAGGGTACAAGGTAGCGTGAAAAAAAATGGTTTTAATTGCATGGTGGTTGAGAAATTCGTAAAACATAATTATGATAATTATTAATAAAACATATTCTAGAACTTTACAAAAAGTGGCGCATCGCCATACCAACACTCTTCTTCCCACGCGACTCCACCTCGGCTGTAATAGTAGGGGGAAATGACAACCCCCTCCCCGCAGCCCACCAACACACATCCGAAGTGGGCTCGCCAAGCGCACTCGGAGTGGCCACCTCGGGCCATTTAAGTGAGTTCCTCTTAGTTCACCGCGGGTGACCAAGTCACGGCTACTAAGCTTCCCCGCTATGACAAGGCGGGAACCCGTTCGGGGGGGGGGAGGGAGTATCTGCATTATACTCTAATGATGCAAGACAGCATCACGAGTATGTGCGCAAGCTCAGGTGCACTTTCTATTCCCTCACTCTCAGTCCGATGGGACGGTAATGCGACACAAATATAGAGAAATCGGACGCAGAAACAACGGCTTTACGTGCTTTCTGAGGCATAGGGATGAAACTCCGCTAAAATTCTGACTGCGGGCTGCTACTGACAATTTCTTGATAGACAACCCAACTGATTTTGAGCCCGATCACACCTATAACATAAAGGTCAAAAGACTTTCCTCGGCTCAGGTAAGTGTTATTTATTATCCATTTGTTTGCAGGATGAGACATAATATACCTATTTTCTTCATTTAGTTACTTAATTAGGTACTTAATTTTAGGTAGGTATTGGAAGGTAGTTTTCACTTAAAATATTTTCAATAATAATTTCAATATAATGCCTCATATCATAGTACCAATAATGGGTGATGGAGCTTGCTTATTTAGTGTCATCTCTTATCTATTATATGGTAACAAAGTGTTGCAAATTGTGAATTATGTTATGCGGTTTTTTTTTATTTACAATGTGGAACACGAGCGTATAGTCTGCCCAATTCGTTTCTTGGTTTGTTTGTGCGTCCGTCCAGTTCGTTTGTGGGCTGTTTGTTAT
This sequence comes from Parnassius orleans, assembly GCA_029286625.1. NCBI lineage: Eukaryota > Metazoa > Arthropoda > Insecta > Lepidoptera > Papilionidae > Parnassius > Parnassius orleans. Next base: position 3,405 of record JAGSMP010000904.1, on the reverse strand, counting down.
TTCGTTAATTTGTCTGATTAACTTACTAACTGAATGTTTTCATCCAGATTAGAGTCTTTCTAGATCTTAACGACAATCTAAAGAACAAATAAATCATCATCGATTATCACAACTTTTAATTATCTTCTAATTATCTTAACAAAAGTACTAATTCCACGCGAATGAAGTCGCGGGAACAGCTAGTTTTGAATATGCAAGTTCTTTTACAGAGCTGTTTTATTAGTCGTGCCATTATAAAATATGATATGAATACTAGTATGATTATTACTTTTTCTCATCATTTATTTAGTCTTCGTTTGAAGTATGTCATCGCGCTACAAGCAAAACGAAACCGAGCCTAAATCGCGCTATTGATATTCCCGAACTACTCCGTATATATAGAACAGCTCCATAGTATCTCACAGAACATTGGCCGCTCCCCATCCTGATCACCTTTCCCGACGGAACATCTCACTATTTTCGTCCAGCACAAAATGGTGACTACCATACATAATGTGAACACGCAACCTGCAACCTTCAGACACACTAACTTCAAGTTTGTTTTCACTGTCGTCTTCCGTAGTCTTCAGCTCCGTCCAACTTGTCCTCATCTCGACTCACCGTAGATTTATTAGACAGACTGCTCGCACCTGCTCCGGGTCTTCATATGGCATGCATTACAAGTGCAATGATATTAGGGGTTACACTGGCATATCGTTCGCGCCTTTGTCACTTTTCCTTACGCTCACAGCAGTATTACATACCGACTATTAAGAACGCAACGGCAACTGGAGTATAACTACGACCTTCATTCTGAGAAGGGGGTTATGTGGCGACGCTATAGTCGCGCAACAAGTGAGACGTTCCGAAGCCTAAATCACGCTATTGAAGTTCCGGAACTACTCCGGTGTATGTAGAACAGCTCCGTAATACCAGTATAAAAGGAGCGTTGGCTGCTTCCGGGGCTGATAGCCTTAACGGAAGGAGATCTCTCCTTCCACGAAAAAAGTTAATGAAAATAAAGCTGTGAATAAATTACATCTGACAAAATTAGGTACCTTAAATCACTGCAACTTGTTGAATTGAGGATTCCCTCAATTCAACAAGTTGCAGGTACACCTAAAAGTGGCAGAGCTTAAAAAGCACTTGACCGATTTCTTTTTTTTAAATAAATTCTATAATTTTATTCTTGGAATTGAAACAAAAATGGATAAAAATATTGGCTTAATATGAAAGCCTTCGAAATTTCAGCGAAGGCATTTCAGTTCACAAGAAACTTTGCACTCAAGCACGGCTCCGCTGACCTATTTATTGATCAAGGCTTGTAGTCGAGTGATTGATGGAGAGGAATTAAATTGAAGCTAATTTCATGTGCTTCAAAGAGAAAGAAGAGGCTCCTAATTAATCAGACTCGTTCAATAGTCTATCCGTCAGTCGTATTGTCCTATAATTAAAATTGACGTCCAAATAGCTCTTGGACAATTTTGTTATTATTTTCGCGGACTTGGAATTAATTAAATCACTGTGGATTCCAACAATAGTGCCCTAACACAAATTATCTATTGTCTAGATAGATATGTTATATTTCCCGTATATCTGACACTACATTGAAGCCTGACTTCAATGTTATTGCAATATCCTTCTCATAACCAATGGTACATAATTTACGCGAATGAAATTTGGAGGATGATAAATAGGATGTAGTGTGATAGTGCAAAGTTCAATTACAATATAATTGTGAAGCTAGTTAACACTTTTATTGTACTATTGTAAAATGCGTTTTCTAAGCCACTACATTGTAGGTATAAGCACCTATGGTTAATAAACATTTATTTTGCCATTGTTTTTTTTTTATTCTTTAAAAAAAATCGTTACCCCCACACTAGAATTATCTCCTGTATCGTGGAGGCAGTTTAAAAAAATATTTGTAGTCTATACAAATACTTGTTTCGTGCTGGATTCGAACCCGCCGCCCCCAGCGATGCAACTCATTAACTAAGCTACTGCGCTACGGAGCCGTCTCTGTTTGCAGAAGTAAGGGTGACAATTGAAACAAATTTCACCTGATATTAAGTGCCTAAATGCTGTAGCCCAAAGTCTCATAGATCGCTCCTGAAATAGGAATCAAAATATAATTGCGCTGTCACCCATTAGGAACTAAGATGGAAAGCCTCGTTATAAGTAAAAAGCCATACGAAACATGCATGGTAATTTCTTAGTTGAGCTAACCCATTCGTGTTGCAAACATAATAAAATATAATGTTGGGAAATCAAACACAAAATTATTAGTTAGTTGTCTAGATAGGTATTAATAATCTGAACCCTTCATACACTTCCCAGAAATTGTACTATGAATTAAGACGCAGTTAAAGTCAGGAATAGCAAAGATTTCTTTTCGAAAGAAATTTTTAAAAAATCGAATAGAAATTTAATCGCCTCGCATTCAGGAGAGTTGATAAACGTGACATTTTGTCATTTTGACATTTTGTCACGTTTATCAACTCTCCTGAATGCGAGGCGATTAAATTTCTATTCAATTTTTTTTAAATACTCATAGACAGTCTGCCTTAAATGCTGTTTGCTTACTCTCTCACCATTTTGTGTGGTTTAAGTCTGACGTATATCAGATTTTCATTTTGCCTTTCATCGATTGCCACATTATTTTGACCACCATCATCATCATCATTATTACTGCGTAGGAGGGTCCACTGCTCAGCATAGGTCTCCTCATTAAATTGTCTCGTATAGGTGATATTTGCCATGCTTGCCGTCTTGGCAAGCGAGTTGGAAAACGCAGTTTTTTATTATTTTGATTTATGCTGCTGCTGTATGCTGTATTTTTTATTTGTATGGTACTGCCCATCTCTTGTTTCATTTCCCTCTGTTGCCTTTTACGATTCCCACTTATGTATGAACACTGGACACTATTTGGATTGTCTTACGCCGCCAATACACTTATGATTTTGGGTTGTTGGTTTAAAAAACTGAAAATTATGTTCATGTGCCAATTTCATGAAATAAGTAAGGATCTTCGTTTTATTTTTAACGGCTTAACGCATTGCTGAATAAGAATGCTTCCTGGCTAGTTTTTGAATCCCGGATAGTGCAATAATCAATTATGTCATTAATTATAGGGGTTTTCTTTCAATATATTCTCAGTAAGAGTCCGGAGTCAGGAAATTGATGTTCTTTCACCCCATGCCTAGCAAAGTACTTAAAGTCGTTGGTCCTGCACCTTACCTATCTCCGGCCGTGTCAGATTGCCGTCGCATCGAACTACGAGATTAAGTAAGACTGGCCACCGTGACCGAAGTTTGGTCTAGAGGACTTTATTATTACTATTAAATATTTTTCTTAAAATCTTTTCATAAAAAGTTTTCTAATAATAACTAACAATATTTTTAAAACTCTATATTAATATCAGTC